>MU388734.1:600213-797863 GCA_022578815.1 Xylariaceae sp. FL0016
CCTCCCACATAGTCACAACACCTATTTTTTTTTTTTTTTATTTTTTTTTTTTTTTTTTTTTTTTTTTTTTTTTTAAAAAAATTTTTTTTTTTTTTTTTTTTTTTTTTTTTTTTTTTTTTTTTTAGCAAAGGCAATATGTGTTGGTCACTTGTTCTGATCATTGACTATCGTGTATACTGTCGGTCTTGATTTTGATGACGAGCAGACTCCTTAAACTTGTGATGAACCTTGAGCCCGCGCTTCAACATCCGGATGATCGCTTAATCGACATCTACGCCCAGCTTGCGCAGGTCAGCCTTGGCCAGATCGATCTCACTCATCAGCTCCTTGTGCGCCCCGGGCACATCGTTGAAGGTCATGACGTTCCAGCCGAGGCGGAAGAGGAGGAATGCGCCGAAGGAGACGAGGGCCCAGAAGGGGAGCTTTGAGGTGGACATTGTTAGCTCAGTTCCGTTTTCTAGAACCGTGGGGCTGGGTAATAGACAAGCGATGGAGATGGGACATGGCGTTCGCTATTGTCTATTTGATGTGTTTTGGCTCGGAAGGCGAACAGAACATCTCGGATGTCTCGTGGGAGGTTCGAGGGGGTGGGTTGTGTAGTAGGGGGGTTCAACGTACGATGGGCACGATCTCGGTCTGCACCAGTTCCGGCAGAGGAATCAGCTGGAGATAGAGGGCGAGGTAGAGCTGGAGCATATAACGTTAGCAAATTTATTCCAGTCCAATACCAAGATTCAAAAGTATGTCTCCTGGTGACGTACAGAAGTGACGAGGAGGCCGATGGAAATGGTCTGCTGTGCGCGCGTCATGTTGGCAGAGGTATAGAAAGAAGTAGGTTAGAATTAGAAAGAGTATCGGGGTGTGTATTAACTGAGGGCTGAATTCTCCCAGGCGCGAGCAGGCTTGACAAAGGAGTGACGTGGTGCGTTGAGCTGGTCGTAGAGAACTACCTAATAGGGTCAGTTAAGTCGAGGCTGTAGATTTCCCGCGTCAAGGACACACTTTCGTCGATTGGGTGTCGCGTTCTGGGATCTGGCCAAGCTACAGGGGCGCCAGGGGGGGCAAGAAGGGAGGTGAAGAGCTGAGGGACAGAGCCACAGCGCCACAAGAATGCGCCACAGGGTGTTAAGCTGCTTCATCAATCGCTTTTTGGTTGACCATCTGGGCAAAACCAGCACACATAAGATTGCCGCATCTCAAGTATCGTGCAGCAGACAAGAGTCACGTTGTGGAAAGCTATCTAGGGGCAAGCACTTGATTTTTCTTAATCAAATTCATCTTATCCGGATACCTGCCGAATTTTCCATCTTCAAGCCACCACAGCGGCCCAGACAAGGCCCAGGTATGTGTGAATGAGCTATCTTCCAGTCCTATGACTGGTATACTACATTGAGCTACATCTTCAGTGAAAACATGCGAGTACATCGGAGTCAAGTACCACATAGAAGTTACATTTCAAATCGTTTCTCAAGATTGCCGCGTTTGATTGTTCGATACGACACTTTTTCCTATGCACTTGATAACAAGCAAGTATTCAACATACGCTGTCGCTGTGCCGGTAGGATCTGGCTACGTGAAAGCCACACATAACCCGAACAGCATCAATAACGGCTGAGACTGAATGAACTCGAAAGAAAGATACAGTCAAGTTATGTTTCCAACAACAGGCTGGTCTTGCCATTACTGGCCGGCAATATAACAATAAGACGGTAATGTAGCAGTGAGATATACGTAAGGCTGCTGGGGTCCCTGTCAATCCTTTCAGCTGCACAGCCCGTATATATATGATACCGTCACATGTAAAGTCACCGTGGTATAGGACATGCCATTGGCTACAATGCGACCCGGCTAATAAGTTCATCCTTCAACTCAGCCCCCGACACAGATGCACGACCTCAAAGGTGACGCTCCTAATCCTCAAATTCTTGAAAATGGTAAATGGAGTCAGAGACCGGATGAAAAGGGACACTGCCTCGCACCTCCAATTTCGACCTTGCAAGTATTCCACAAGCTACGAAATTCCGCGATGACTATTTCCACACCTAGACCGTCAGGTTCTTTGAATAATCATCTCGATGATTAACTTCTTAGTGGGAAATGGACTACACATCATACGGCGAGTCACCCGGTGCCAAATACCACGGAATCGACATCAAGAAGATCAATGCGAAAAATTTAGAGACTGGTGTAAAATACCACGGCGTAGGGCTTGTGGAATCTAGCTTGGGAAATTTCGACACGAGTAAGGAGCTGAATTCGCGCTCCTCCTTTGAAAATGACGACACGAGTAAAGAAGTGTGTGAGGGTCAGACGAAAGACTCAGGTGGCAGTGGGGATAAACTGGTAGGCTTCCTCAAAGCGTCATCTACAACAGCTACGCCGACTGAGAATCTGGGTACGACTGGTTCGTCACATCGCCAAGGAGGTAGCCTTGCTATACCGGGAGATCAGGATCTGCACTCAGATGAGCAACGCTCAACGTTCTCGGTCGCTGGTGCGCCGACGGACAAATCACCTAGCTTTGTCCAGACAAAACCCCGAAAATGGTGGAAGTGGAAGAGAGTATGGGTGTCAGCAATGGCATTCTCGGTTGCTATCATTGTGGTAGTACCTCTAGCCCGTCTGGCGGCAGCAGGCTGGAATCGTTCGTCCACGTACGTATGTCGTCACTGCTGAGCCTTGAGCGGGACGTGCTGAACAGATCCAGAAACGCAAATGACGCGAGTTCGCTAGATTC
Organism: Xylariaceae sp. FL0016; assembly: GCA_022578815.1. NCBI lineage: Eukaryota > Fungi > Ascomycota > Sordariomycetes > Xylariales > Xylariaceae > Xylariaceae sp. FL0016. The sequence continues at coordinate 602,951 of MU388734.1, forward strand.
GAAATCCGTCTGTTCGGATTTAAAATGTAATCAGATACTGAGTACTGCCACTCTGGGAGATGAGTTACATGTCTTTGCACTAGGCGAAGACAAAGGCATCTGGACACGGGCTCACGGTGGCACTTCGTCGACAGGCAACTGGTTCAGTCTAGGGGGTTCTTTCTCAAGCCAGCCAAGTTCTGTCACGTGGAACAACAGTAACCAGATCAATGTCTTCGCGTTAGACACATCGGGGAACTCTGTAAGCACGAAGCGTTACGCAAATGGACAATGGGATCAGAGCTGGCTCTCCCTTAGAGGAGCAGGCAGCACGGCCGTCGCAGCTTGTAACCGAAAGCAGGATGACGTCGACCGCACAGACATATTCGTTCGAGCAGCGGACGGAGACAACGGGATCATCCACGACTTTTGGGCGCCCGAGAAAAATGAGTGGTGGGGACAGTCTTCGAAATGGGATGACACTCCCTTCGGCAGTAGTAGGTCGGCGCCTGCGGTTGTCTGTCGAGATGACAACATATATCATGATCTCGTTATATACAATGAGACCAAGCAAAGTGTGGCACACAACCAATACCAGAAGAGCGCCGGTGATTGGAAAGGATGGGTCGACCTAGGGGAACATTCGTCGGGAATCCTACCATTGTTTCCCCTTCCGCCTCACAAGTCGACTTCTTCGGGACTGGATCTGACGGCGCATTGTACCACTTCTTGTGGATTGACTCTTTGGGGTATTCAAGTCTTGAATCCCTTGGAGGTTCACTAACAAGTGATCCTAGCGTAGTTGTGACGACTTCGAACAGGATAGATGTGGTGGCCGTCGGTGCAGGTGATGCGCTTAAGCACTGCGCACTCGTAGGCACAAATTCGACTTGCCAGTGGGAGGATATTGACATATCCGCTCGCAGTGCGCCATTAGCAGTGTTGCATGGCACGCAGGTCCATTTGTTCGTGCTCGGGTTCGATGGGGCCATGATGTTTTCCTCGTGGAATGTGACAGACGATGTAAGCTGGAAAGACAGGTCTGGCTTTGCAAGCATTGGTGGACACTTCACAACGAGCTGGGTAGAAAGCTTCTAGACAAGTATTCACATTGCCATCAGCGCGCAGAGACTAGCATAGTGAAGCGACAGTCTCCCTAAGCTGTATCAAGGCCCAAAAACTTGCTCTGACAAACTCGACGAAACCATTGGAAGGTTACGAGGTTATGATCCGCTTTGGAAAATTGTAAATCAAATGGATTCATGTATCACTAATATTCGAATAATATTGTTATCTCGCTGTCCAAAGTGATGGGGTGTACCGGCATCGGTAGAGATCGTCACTTATAGCTTCGGAGGCGCAGTCAATAGGTACACCCATCGTGTTGGAGAGCATTTCATGAGGTTCCATGGAAAGGCTACACGTCACGACTGCTTCAACTCCAAGGCATCTTAGCTCCCGGCTCCGATTGAAGTGAAGACTGCTAGAGTATACTCCCTATACCTCTCAGCCTAGAATAGGGGTAAGGGACCCCGACCCGCTACACCGATACGCAGCCATCTATGCACCAAAGCGGGATCCCGTTAGCCCCATCCCGAACTCCAATCGAGCGAAACCCCGAAAAATTATTACAAGCTCAAGCTTTGGTATTAATCGACATCTCCTGACCACGAACCTCCACCACCAACAACGACTCTGAGCCAACTGAACCAAGCTCGCCATCCGATTTACCCGTTCAAATATAATCTCTCCCACGATCCAGCCTTCCAAGTAATCGCATCCTCTCAAAAAAGCCACCCATGGCAGGCGGCAGCCCGCGCAGCGTCGCCGACGCCACGCGCTTCACCTCGAACACGCCGCACGCCGATACCAAGTCCAAGAAGCCCACCTCCTCCTCCTCGACATCTACCTCCCCCCGCACCTCTACCTCCCGGACAACAGCCAGCGGTCGTCCCGGCACCGGCAGCCCCAGCAGCAGCAGCACCCTCCCGCCGCCCGGCATGCCGCGCGCCGGGCCCCAGGAGACCATCGAGGAGCGTGTACGGCGGCTGCGGGCCGCCCACCTCGCGGCCAAGAAGCACAGCGTCTCGCGCTTCGACCGCGTTGTCGACCACAGCCGCAAGTACTTTGATGCGGCGCACAAGTTCACCGTCATGGGCTTGATCGGGTTCAGCGGTATGTAGCTCTCACTCTCCCGGCTCTGGCCAGCTGGGACGCGATCATCCCCCTCTCCCCATCTCCTACGCACCAAAATCCACCAAGAAAACCCGAGACAGAGAGGAAACAGCCGCATGAATGGAAACCCATCTAACACGGAACCAGGCCTCGCCCTCCTCGTCACCGTCTACGCCACCGCCGACATGATGATGTACAACCGCAAGCGCCGCAACGAATTCTTCGCCCTGCAGAAACAGCTCAAGGAAGACTCCCTCGAGGCTGCCCGCCTCGCCTACATGACCGGCACCGCCTCCGAGGAGCAGATCGCTCTCGTCGAGGACGCCACCGACAAGGCCCGCTCCGCCGGCCTCTCCCTCCCCTCCCTCCTCTCGGCCCCGACGCCCCCCGCCAGCTGGTCCGATTCCTCCTCCCCCACCACCGCTAGGTCCGCCTGGCCCGGTGAGAGCATGACCGAGTCCAACCTCGACGCCGCCCAGAAGAAGGGCGGCATCGTCGGCTGGTTGTTCGGCGGCCTCAAGAAGGAGGAGCGCCGCCCCGACGACGCGCCCGAATTCACCCGGGAGGAGGATCCCGTGCGCACGGGATCGCTGGCGAGTAACGTGGGGGACAAGGCCAAGTCGGCGTTCGAGACGGAGCGGGAGAACCAGAGGAGAGGCGGCCCCCTAGATCAGCTGGGCCTACAGGATAAGAGCAGCAAGGGCGAGGAGAAGAAGGGGTGGTTCGGGTGGTGAGGTCGTGGGTGCTCACGCCGACAATTGGATCGAGCAGCAAAAGCTTGATGTAGGATTACGAAGAGTCTGAAAGCGGGGATACGCCCTATCTGTTCCATGATGTGTATAAAAATATCAACATGGCAATGCTGTAATAAACTTTGCTATAGAATGGTGGTGCATAAAATTCGGCGCATTAGGACGGGCCTCCAATCCTTTAAGATAATCAAGAAGCTTATCATGTCATTCGAATCACCCCATGTATCACATGTGTTCATGTTCGTGTACAAAAGCTCCCGACTTATGATGGTGAAGATCTGATAGCTGGTGTCCATCAAGTGTGTTCGATACCAAGCTCTTCCAGTTTCGGCAGGGCGAATGGCAGCTCAAGACGTAGCAATGACATGATCATTTCTTTGGGCTCAACGTAATGACCGGATTGTGACACTGCTGAGTGCGTTTCACAAAAAAGAAAATGCAATTATCATTCTTCTGGTGTTCATACTTGTTGTATTATACGAAAAGCAAATACGCTTATCCCGTGGACATCTGACGGCCAATCACCCCGCTTTAAACTCCCCGAGGACGCTGCCTCCTGTAAAAGCAAAGAACTCTGACTAAACAATCCTGAGTTCTCCCATAGTCATTTTTGTCCGTTCCCCAAATGAATGCAAAGTCTGCGCCTGATATCCCCGAACCCATGAATGCAGTAACGAACGTAGTGGGTATAGTAATAATGAGTGATTGGAGATGCTCGGCAGCCCGAAGGTAGTAAAACAAAGTTGATCTGATAGATGAGGAAGTAAACAATTTTTGAACGCGGGTGACGACCGCTGAACCGGACCCCAGAAGGGTATCCTCGAATGCTGTCAAAAACCGAATATACCTGGGTATCCACGAAAATCAAGAACACGGGCGTGTGTAAGTGATTCATGAAATCAATCCAAAGGGCGAAGAGTACCAGAGGAATCGAGACCCAAATCGCATGATGGCCAGTCGGCATTCGTATCTTCCTCAGAAGCTTGACCGCTGTTATATAGCAGATTCTCATATTGGCGAGTTTGGCTATCATCGTACAGCAGGTACTCGTGTTCGGTGTCTCGCGTATGTCTATTCCTCCTAGAATGCAGTTTGACCCCATGGCAAGGGCGTCTCTCTTCCCATCTCCGAATTGCAAGGCTCCCATCGGCGTTGCGAACAGTGTACACACAGCTGCCAGGATATCGCGAGCTGTAGGATGTGACCTTGTTCGAATTTCGCATCTGGGCTTCATGTCGCACTGCAACAGAGATCAAATCGTCCTCACGGCAGATACCGATTAAATCGCGGTGCCATGTGCGAAGAAGGCCGTCGGCTCCGCACTAGGAGACGATGATGTGGTTGAAATGTCCCGGAATCTTCAAGCGGCACTTTTCGCAGTCGGCTCGGTAACCTATGCTGAACGACTTTTTCATGCCAGGCTGCAAGGTCCAATTGTTCACAGTGTGCTTACTGCGAGAATGACCGAATTTGCTTCGGGGCGAGGGGGTAGCTGGTGCGGAAGAGGGGGAGGAAGTATCTGTGTCCATCATAGCGGCGTCGGCATCAGCAGGTGGCGGAGAAGTGCGAATATTAGGGTGAATAGCCATGGCATGAGGGTTTGTTGAGTGCGGCATGTGTGGCAGGTAGGGCCGCTGGAGCTGTGAAGATGAATCCAGAATCATGCCCGGGCTTGCGGGCATTTCCTCGCCGCCGTTTTCGCTAATTGGGGACGGTAGGCGGCGATTTTGAACCATGGTCCATTCAGGCACGTCGTCAAGCGACCGGGGCACAGATGAGTCTTGTCGTAGAGGGAAGGGATGCACATGTGTTGTTTCAACTGTATTTTCTTGTATGCCGGCTTTCACAGTCTGGTTGGCGGAGTGCATGGCGTGGTTGACATTACCCCATTTGTTTCCTCGAACCTGGGCCGCAAAAGTACAGTGAATAGGAGTAGGCATTCGTCCAGTGATACTCGTGGCAATATGATCGCGCTGTGAGGGGCCGGGCTCGAGGTGTTCAGCTGGCTGAGAATCTACCATCATATCCATGTCCCTATCGACATCCATGGACGGCGGGTTGTGCCAACTTTGCTGACCGTGTACTTCCTCCGAGTCGCTATCAGTCGGAGTAATGGTGGCGGGCGGCACTTGGGTGACGGGGAAGCTCGGAGGGCCGGACCATCTCTTCTGAGTAGGTGATGTACGCAGGGGGAGAGAATGGAGGCGTTTCTGTTAAGGCGTGTAAGTAAGCTTGTGATCATTGACATTAGCTAGGCTTATATACGAACATTTCGGTGCTCGTTAAAGCTGGGAATGCCATTGACAGCATCGGAGAAGTCGAGACCAGCATCATCGGCGCCACGTTTCCGCGCAGAGTCGGAGGTTTGGTAGTCGTATCCCATGATGACGGGCGGGCGGTTGTGCGTAAACGAGGCGTTGCGAGGCTGAAGTGTGGAAGAAACGGAACAGATGGGAACGAATGGAAGGATACTTGGCTCAAGAGCGATAGAAGTGAAAGTAGAGAACAAGTCAAGTATCGGAGATAACGAGATGCGAAAGTAGTATGTCGAATGAGCAGTGCAGAGTTGGCGTTTTAACCCTTGGTTGCGCAGATACTTGAGAGGTAGGTAGGGTATGGTGGGGGGGGCGAGATCGTGGCTGGGAACCAACTTCCTTGGTTACTGATGATTCGCTTCTTTAGGCGGGAGCTCTCAGCTCGAGAATGACGAATGGAGGAATATGCGCTATCTGCGATTTTGCTTTTGGTCGGAGGATTAGATTTAAGTATGAATATTACGGTGATATACTATAAGTTAAGGACGCGGTGGAAAGCACCAGCATCTGAAAGTAGTGGTAGTATGGAGGTTGCGATCGAGTACTCGAGTCCAGTCGAGCAGAGCCAGACCGAGTCGCGATGCAGTATGGAAAGGCAACGGTGTGGGTGGAAAGAAGCACAGTAAGAGTAATGACAATGGCAATTGGCAGTGGCCGGGTTACAAAGGGAAAACAAAAGAATTGTTGAAGAACACCTCAAGAGATAGGTGTATGAACAGAGGTTGGATTAAGGAAAGAATGGAAGGAGGGCAAGTCCGGAAGCCCTCATGGTCTTGTCTTAACACCCATCGAGTCTCTCGTGTGCACTGTGACTGTAGTGCCAGGCACTCACGAGCGTGCAGCGCGCACTGACTATTATGGAGAATTCCCATCAGCATGGCACGACAGGCCAATACAGGCCCGGCACAGGCTGACTCCAACTCGCCGGAACAGGGGACCAGGGGGCCTTCTCACCGTCATGACGAAACCCCTCTCACCATAAGCTACCTAGGTACCTCGAATCCCACCCCCCCAACCGTATTGAAAAAGCTGTGCACCGTTTAATACAGACTGCACTTCTGCCGTATGTACAGCCGATAGCTTGGTAGAAACTTTTGGACCCAGTGTCGTTAGATGCGTCATTGTCCTTAGATACACTAGCAATAAGATGATGTTGCACGAATGATCTATCCTACCAACCTGATATTCTAGCGGGTACCTACTTCAGCATTGCTTCATTGAAACCCCGGATTAGGTAACGCGTGGAGGTAATGTCGGCATCCCCGGGAATAGCTGTGGCATACGTAGCCAACGTAGTATACTGAGCCATTGATGCATTCTTGGTAAACGGTATGGATATGGACAGCGTGAACTCCTTTCCTTCTTTTCCTCCGGTCCCTAAGGTTGACTGTTTCTATTCTTGAGTGACCTTATGTACGAAAAGAGCAATATTCTGCAAGGCCAAGCTGTCCAAGGCTGTTTTCAAAATGCATATAAGTGTATATCTATATCAAAACTCAGTCTTCCTCGTGACGTTGAAAATGAAAATTACGGATGTTTATACTGTGCCATTGCTCTTCCACTTGTCTGGTCGCCTTTCACCACTAATGGTCATGTAACAACCAAATGGATGCGCCCACCGAAGCCACCTGCAACCACTGCGTGCCTAAGGAAACAAGTTCAAGACATCCTCAGCCAATGGAAACCTGGATGATAGACTTTCTGGTGTTTCTCTCGAGGTGCCTCGCAGCCTCGGCACCTTTTTCATTGCAGTTTTCTCGCGGTGGTTTCAGAATTGCTTCATATCCAGACATGGGGGTCTCCCTCATCCACAACCCTCGAGAGTCTGGAGCTTCGTTCCGAATACCACCCTACCGAGCACATACCCCCTGTCTTTCTTTCTTTTTCATATGAATCTTGGCTGAATGTCGTTGTAAAAATGGAATGCATTTGTTTCGTTTCCTGGTCGGCAGGTATCTCGTCATCACATGTTCTGCTGGACATACAATTTTCCTATCCCTCAGACTAGATGTTAATGAAGTAGGGAGAGATATCATCGCCATCGACAGATCGACAGGGTCGACGGCCCTCAACACATCAGTCCCAGACAAACCGCCCTGCTTCCCCAGAACATCGCATCAATTCGTTGCGCATCTGTTAATCGCGTCCAACCTCTGCCCGGACAGAAAAAGCCTATCCCTTGGCGCACAACCCGTCGACCCCTGACTTGAGTCGGATGCCCGTCGATCCCTCGGAATGCCAGCCACACGAACGCCTGGTGCTGGCGTTCTGGCAATGCGACCCCAAAGCCCGGTTTCTGCGCCTCTGCCATGTGCGCATGTCGCACATTTGCAATGACATTTGCCCTACTCGACAAAACAGGTACGCAGTACCTACTATTAACAGGACTCTCTGTAGGTCAGTTATAGACTCTGGTGGTAGATGCCAGCGCTGCTGCTGCAACCTGTTGATCGATGGACTGTATAAGGTGTTCATATTGCCATATAAACTGAGGCCTTCGTCCTTCGGGACACCCTCTCAATCATTTAGTTCGAATGGTTACACTTCGAAAGTTGAATGCTATCGGGCAGTTCGCTCTAGCCTGGTGCCTTTCGGTTACCAAGAGGAGGACAGGCCACCTGTTCATTTCACCCCTCACTCATATGTTGCTTTTCTGAGGCTTTCTGCCATCGCTCCTGCCTCAATATAGCAGTGCAGTCGTACATGAAGATTCTGGCCAGTCGGATGTTTTCGGATGTCACTACCTCCCCTGCGAAAGGTCAGGGTTGGATGTCCCTAATCTTTATCTGTTGCTGTCCTCATTCCTTGCATCGTGAGGCTGTCAGTTATGTTCCCTTACAGATTTCGAATGCCCTAGTCACCTTATGAAACTATCGTCGGCGCGTACTCTTCAGCTTGCTTTCTATTCACATCGATGTCATGCTGGCTGGTTTACCTTTCTAGCGGACATAGCTTTTCGAAGACTGTGGTTTCCATTGCCCAGATGATATTCTTTATCCTACGATTTTAGTACATATTGATTTTGTGATGTTTAGTATCTATATAGAATCAAAATTTTATTTGTAGTCCGTCAGAACCAAATCGGTAACGTTTTGTTATATCAGATGCTGTATCAGGGGGGCCGTTTCTGGTATGATCTCTTTGTGTGAGTTACACATTTACTAGTCGGACACTCAAGGTTATAACGCGCTAGATCGGCGATGTATGAGAATTAAGGTGAAGAGGCTTTGTGTGGTAATGCCTGGCGTGAATCTGCGTACTGACGTTTTACTATATTGAACACGAGAGCAGCTTGCGGAGCATGGGTAGTAAGCCTTGGCGATATACGGAAGCATGGAAACATGCGGACATTTAAAGCATGGCGAGATTATAGGAGATATCGGAAGAGCATGGTGGGTAGTGATATATGATGTTGTGTGATCTAAAACTTTTCGCTGTGAAGTCTGCTGTACGTGATGGTAGCCACTATCCTTGACATGGCCTTCGAGCCAGAGGCGTAGCTTCGTTTGGGCCTGCTCAGCGCACCGTCATTGATATCATATTCGCGAATTCGTGATGAACGAAACTGGCGGTCCGGCGCAGTCGCCTCCTTCCAAGGCGACTTCCACGACATACGCTAGCAATTGAAGATCTGTGTTTTGTTCGTGAGAGGAGATTGCACTAGTGAGCTGATGAAGCAGTGCTGGTATGCAAAGATCTCAGTATATTGAGATAGCATCGAGACTGTCTTGTTGTATTGTCAACCAAACGAGCTGTTCCATCATTATGAACGCCATCAATTAGCTGCCATGAAGTCAATATCAATCAGCATGCTCGGTAGATACAGGCCGTGGGAGGTGGCCTGGGCCACCTTTGGGGACCCATCAACGAGATCGGTCTCTGGTGTTTCGGCTGTAGGTTCTTGGTGATGACACTAAGGATGATTTCTCGGGCATGATGCCAGTCCGAAGTGACGCGATTCCGCCTCGACTGAGATGACTAGCGCTTCGGGGCGTCGAAGTCTCCACAGTCGGCCATAGTCTTTAACAGATCTGTTGAGAGCTGAGGGAACTGTTTCAGTAGCTTATGAGCCTCATCTTTCTCCAGAAGACAGAAGAGAGTATCGAGATTCGTAGACTGCCTTCGCTAAGGCCTTTCGAAATGGAATCTCTGCAGGACCATTGCTGTCTGCATACACGCTCCTGGCTGCCCCCGTAACTACTAAAAGCGCTGGAACCTGCCCAGACGGGCTTTCCGTGCTTTCCAATAGCTCTCTCAGAAACGCGCAGTAATTTTCCAGTATGTGGCCTCGAAGATCAATAAGAAGGAAATAGTCCACCACGCTGAAAAGTCTCATGCTAGTGCTCGCGTAGGTATCCTCTAGTTTCTTCGAACACTCCAAGACGTTCAAACCCATTGTATTCATCAGCAAATGCCTGAGGAATAATCTTTGCTTCTGGCATTTGATCAACACTGTGTGTTTTCTGCTGCTTATTACATTGGCTGTGACAAGCTTCTTACCTCCAGTATAGATCCACGTTACAATACAATCAAATTCCTCCTCCGCGACCGATTCGATGAAGAATGGTGGATCATTGGATTTCTGGCGGACATCAGCTTGGTGATAGTTTCGTCTTCGAGTGTTGACTAACCTTAGAGTTACCTTGAAGAGCCTTCTCGAACCATTGGCACCGGCTGGATAAGATAGCTCGGTGGAGGTTCCATGCCCTTTCGTCACAGATGACCGTGATGTCTGAGAAGAAACCAGAATCCAAAAGGCTAGTGTTCTGTGTCAAATCGTGTACATCATGCCTGCAGAGCGCCTTACGACTTACTCTCCGCCATTAAGCGCGATATCGCGCTTGATTGAATGAACCATGCTTGCAGACACCAGGAGAGGTTCACCAGAATGAGTGAGCTGTCGGAATCTTAAGGTAGATTTGGTAGAGATGGTACTGGTAAGGGCAGCGGGTTGGAGTATGAAAATGGAGGGGCGTCTGACTCGGGAGGAGGTGCCAGAAATAAAGTAGTAGCGTGTATGGGTTTTGGCATGTAGTGCATGGGCATCATTTATTATAGGCAGGTACGATGCATCGAAATTTGGGCCGTCAACATACTTGACGATGATGTGGGCAAAGACAAAGCTCCCGGCTGCTAGCTGCTGGCAACTTGTTCCTTATTAGTCTTGAAGCATCACTCAAGGGGCTCTAGTCTGCAAAGACTAATTTGTCACATGCACCGAATGCACCTGGCCGTACATTTGGTGAAGTAAAGACCTCATTTCTTGCCTACCTAGTCACTCAACTTGACAACGACCTTGCCTCTGGCTCGACTTGTGTTTAGCCTCTCATATGCCTCCTTGCCCTTTCCGAACTCGAATACACTGTCGATAACAATATTATTATCTTTCAAATCGGCAGCCTTCTCCAGCCATTTCTTTTCTTGCGCCAATATGATACATTCGTATGACTTGCCCAGCCCAAAGTATCCTAAGAGCCAACGAAGAACCATGCGTGGCGACACCAGGTACAGGAAGCTACCTCCCATCGTCGAGCGACTAGTCTTATCTCCAACGATCGTTACATACTTCGGCGCCAATCCTATGCACTCAGTACCGCCAACGCAGTCAACAATGGCATCAGGCTTGAAGGCTGTGACTGCCTCTTTAACTGCATTGGGGGAGGTGGTATAGTCGACCACTTCGTTTGCGCCCCTCTCCTTGACGAAGCCACTATTACGGCTTGAGCACGAGGTCAGAACGTGCCATCCGCGTTCCCGGGCAAGCCAGATACTGTAAATTCCAGTCGCAGAGCTACCGCCTAGGATGACGATTTTATTATCGGCGGGATTTGACTTCTTCATGAAGGGCGTGCACTTCTCAATCGATGTGTATGCAGTCAACCACACCAAAGGCAGGCTCGCTGCTTGCGTCCAGGTCATGTGCTGTGGCTTTTTGACAAGGCAGCTGCTTCCCATATCCACGTGCACCACTTCGGTCAAGGTCCCAGACCCGTCGAAGGCCATCGTGACGCCCATCACCTCGTCACCCTTCTCGAACGACGTCCCTGGCGCAGCAGCCAGTACAACGCCAGCCAGATCTCGACCAACAATTTTGGTTGCCTGGAAGCCCGGCAGTGAGTTGACAAAGAGGTTCATCATCTGGATATCGACTGGATTTAGCGCCGCAGCTTTGACCTCAACCAAAATATGGTTCGGCGCTGGCTCAGCCGGCACTTGGGTGTCGTGGAGCTGTAACGTCTCCGGATATCCGGCTGTGGTATAAGTCCATGACTTGACATTCGACATTTCGGTGTTTCGTATGAGTATATCACTTGGTTTAGAAGGTTGTATGAGAGGCAGAAGATGCCAGATGGGATTCTCGCAAGGGAGGGTCGATGATGTATGATTGAAGTGGAGCAAGATGCCGTGCATCGCGGGGCCGAAGTCAAATCTAAAACTGACGACGACCAGCAATCAGAACAACGTCCTTCCAGGTAGCCTGCCAGTATCCGAACAACCTACATGGTTAGCTGCTTGCAGATGCAAGTTGGCATCAGACTGGCTCTAGATGTTTGACCAACGAAGTCGGATCTCTGATACCTACCGCGGAATCACAGGCAGGACGAGCCATTGTGGCATTTGATGCCTCTGATGAGTGTCATACCATTACTACCATATTATCCGGAATGACTCATCCTAGATACTTCGTTGTGCGGTTTCAAGGCGTATGACATTTCTATAATCAGTCTCTTCAGTAACCTGGACACCCCCGGCTTGGTAAATGTATCTTGAAGCTATGTCAGCGATGGCCTGGTGGATGATGTCAACAAGTTGGTGTGCTGTCAAGCTTATATAAACAATGGGCATTGATCTAAAAAACTACAGAACTTCCTAATGGCGAAAGGACGAAGTGGACATCTGTCGTGTGGTCTTTGGAGGGGTCATATGGCTTTCGAGATTCTGCCAGTTCATGCCAATGGGTTAGGGGGATGGTCGATTGGTACCATAGTGTTATCAGGGCAAATGATCAATCGGCCAAAAGAGAAGGATGTACTGAAATCAGGAGGTTGAAGCCTGGAGGGCGCCTGAAGACTATTTGAGGAGGGTAAACGCGCTCCAGGAAAGCGCGTCGTCTTCCTCATCGACACCCTCCTCTGCTACCTCCTTGGTCGACGCAAGCACATCGACCACCCAAAACATCAACAACATTGACAGATTCACTCTTCTCTTACCATAAGTATTGAAACCTACCCTAACCATTGTCACAATGTCTACTCCAGACCAAAAGCAACTCCTACTCGCCCATTTCGTCCACCGCGGCTGTGACGACCAGAAGACAAACGGCTGCAACACCCATGGTGCGGTCGAGTTTGGTGCAAAGAAGATCGCTATCAAGAAGGAGGAGCCGAAGCGAGACTTGGATCGTGCCATGGTCGAGTCTATGAACATCCTGGACCTCAGTACCGTGATCGACACGTTCTCTTCCTCCCCAAAGAAGGGCAAAACAGAAACCTTTGCCCAGGAATCAGCTGCCACTCGCACTCTCAATCCCCATGCCCCTACCTTTGCACCTTTCAAGGACTCAACCCAGCATCACATGATGCCTATTGACGAGATGCCCGAGACCAGCATGACGACTATGACCACCGGAACCCACAAGACCACTGTGGTTGATGCAATTCGTGCTGCTGTTGCCGATCATGTCATGCTGAACCATGGAAGTACCCTCAAGAAAGTGAACAAGGACATTGGCATTGTTATCATCACGGCTGCCGTGAACTGGAAGGATCATGGTTTTGGCGACAACTTGATGAAGATGAGTGATGAGATGGCTTGGAAGCAGATCAAATTGGCTCTGGCACGCAACTCTAACGACTACCTCCGCGTGGAGTTCACAGCCAATCTCATCTAAAGGAGGATTGCGTGGGCTAGCCTCCTTTCATAATCAGGAGAAGACAGTTAGCCATATTGCTTTAATAGATTCAAACCCCTCTCATGACCGTTTCTGACATGCTTATTCAAGATGAACAATGTTACAAAAAGTAGGACACTATTTGCTTAGGAAAAAATTGCTGGATTATAAAAATGATATTGCCAACTGTGTGCTTAGGGCAGTGCCTTGTCTCATCAGTTGATGCATGACTGGAATGTATGCCCAAGCAACGCTTAAGTGTGTCTCAGTGTGTTGCTGTGAATATGTGCACAGACCACATTAATCATTGATGCTTTGATGGCCCCATATTAGGTCATAGTTCTGAGCCACGGCTACGCCCCACAAGACTTCAGCCACAGAATCAGGCAAGCCACACCAATTTTGGCAACACTGGTAGGGTTTTCTTGCCCTCCAAAAATTTTGCCGAAGTGCGGCCCATCCAAGCAGACCAATCCACCTATGCTGGGAATTTCTCGTGCCTCTGATCTGGAGATTCGACCCGCGATAAACGGACGACCATTCCTCTCCCTCAGTTCTACTAACCATCTTGATCGCAAGCAGCTACAATGGTATGTTATTTTGCAATACTCGCTATGCGCTCGTAATGTCCAATTCTCATGCTGACCATTTGTTCTCGTAGGCGATCAAGCACAACAACCAGATCCAGAAGAACCGTATGTCCCACCATCAATTTTCACCACCACCGCCAACCAGCTCATATACAATCGTTCCGCCGTCTCGATCGAACATTATCCGCTAACAATGCGCAGACTTCCGCAAGGATTGGCAGCGTCGGGTCCGATGCCACTTCGACCAGGTATGCGCGAGAACTTTGCCCGCGAGACGATATCGAATTCCATTTTCTGACCATAGTTGGATATAGCCCACCCAGAAGATCCGAAGAAGATCTCTGCGTCGTGCTAAGGCTGCCGCTGTCGCTCCCCGACCCGTCGACAAGCTGCGACCCGTTGTTCGATGCCCGACCATCAAGTACAACCGCCGTGTCCGTGCCGGCCGTGGTTTCACCCTGACCGAGCTTAAGGTACATTTACCTCTGCCCTGACAATTCCTGGATAAATTGGAACCACGAATGTATAGACCTAACATCGAATCATTTGCGGAAACAATTCTTCAGACCGTCTACAGCTTGTTATGGATGAACTAACGTTCAATGCAGGAAGCTGGTATCCCCCGTCTTGTCGCCCCCACTATCGGTATCGCTGTCGACAGCCGTCGCCAGAACCTCAGCGAGGAGTCTCTCGCCGCCAACGTTGCCCGACTCAAGGCCTACAAGGAGCGATTGATCGTTTTCCCCCGCAAGGGCGCCAAGCACCCCAAGGCCGGTGACAGCAAGAACATCGACCTCAGCAAGACCGAGACCCTCACCAACCTCGGCTCCGCCATGCCCGTCATTCCCGTCCCCGAGGCTTTCAAGGAGATCAAGAAGAGCGAGATGCCCAAGCCTGTCGAGGGTGGTGCCTACAACGCCCTGCGCAAGGCGAGAAGCGAGGCGAGACTTGTCGGTGTACGGGAGAAGCGGGCCAAGGAGAAGGCCGAGGCCGAGACGGCCAAGAAATAGACGACGAACAAGCGCGATGACGAATCCTGAGAAAAGGGAAGAATTGCACCGGAGTATTACGGAAGGCATTCATAGGGTTCTGCTTCTCTTTTGTTGTGTTGTCTGGACGGTTACATGGTCGGTTGGCTTTCGGCTCATGTGTAGTCAGGAGAGAGGAAGTCTGAAAAGCAAAAGATTTCCCTCGACGTCACAACACCGAAGCATATTTGCATCTCTGGTTTGCCATTAGGTCGTTCTCAATGATAAATGAATGGACAAAGAAGCTGTGTCTTTAATTATGTGGAATGTGTGGCATAGGCACTCGAGACGCTTCAAGTATTACTACCACACTATTGCTCTCGTCTATGATGATGAGTCTGTGATTCTAGCCTTTACGAGTAACACCGATCGATCTTCCAAATGCCCAATGACTAGATTAGGTCCAGATCGAAATTTATATCTCTTAAAAGGGCTGTAGACTTATGATGGCCTGCAATGGCCATCACCGTAGTTGAGCTTATCCGCCGCAGAAATCTGCGAGGCCAAAATTTAGTACAAATAAACACTATCCATTGCCCCGATATGCCAAAGGCTGTCTTCCATCTAACCTCACTCATCACCATGGACAGACACCCAATCTCCAAATCACCAACAGCCCACGCAAGCTTCTATTTTCTTCAATTTATACTAAGCCCTGGCCCGCTCAGCGCCTCCGTCGCCTCCCGGAACTCCTGATCCCACTCGCGCTCCTCGCGCGCGTCGGCGTCGGCGTCGCGGTCCTGTAGCAGCTGCTCGCCGCCCTGCTTCAGGATGCGCCGGAACGTGCGCCGGGGCAGGGGCGGCAGGTCCCCGGGACACCGCTGCAGGATCTGGGCCACGAGCACCATGCCGTTGTCGCGATCAACGTTGGGCATGGCCGTGTTGAGGGCCGCGGAGGCGGGCTGCGGCTGGGACGGCGGCTGGGCCTCGAGGTGGAGGCCGAGGCCGCCCATGGGTGTGTCATCATCGAGGGAGGCAGACTTGCGGTCTTCGTCGTGGGGGGCGGGGGGCGATGCGTCGCTGGGTTCAAGCAGACGGGGGTGCTCGCCGTCCTCGGTCTCGAAGTCCAGGAGCTTCTCGCCCGTCACGGCCTCGCAGACAAAGGACGCGGTGAAGGGCCGCATGCACCAGGCGACGGCGCGGGCGCCCTCGTCGGTGCGGGCCATGAGGGCGAAGACGAAGAGGAGCTCGGAGCGGAGCACGGGGAACTTGGTCTGGGTGCCGAGGTGGACCATGATGTTCGTGAGGCCGGAGTGGCGCTCGTAGAAGGTCTGGAGGGGTTCGGTCGATGGAGTAGAATCAGGGGCAGGTGTCGAAGCGGATGCAGAGATAGTGGGTGAGAAGACGGCGCTCTGGCTGGTGTGGATGACGCGACATACGGTTGTGATGCAGCGCGCAGTCTCCATCTTGGTGGGCTCGTTGTCGGTCCTCTTGAAAAGGTCCATCAGCAGATGTACCTTGGTCCTCTCGTGGGCCGGAGACCCAGGGTCGGCGCTCAGAGGACTGATGATCCGGCGGACGTTCGCGGGGCAGTAGAGTAGGAGCAGCCGCGTCAGGCTCGTGGCGTCGAACTGGACCTGGGGCTGTGTGTCTATCTCCCACATGCGCGGGATGACGCTGTTGTCCAAGGCGCCGGCATCACCTATGGTGGCCTTATTGGGGATAGCGATAGCAAGGTTCTTCAGAAAGCTTAGGACTGAGTGTAACAGCCCGGCATCAGTTTTAGATTCATCTGCCAGGATGGCCACGAGAGGTTTGTGGATCTGTGATTGCTGAACCAAGAAGGTGCAAGTCTCATCCGAACGGGCTATGTTACCCAGAGATAGACAGGCGGTGGTTTGTAGAGGACTGTACGGCGTGAACAGCCAACGCTGGAGTTCTTGCGCTTGGGGTCCATCTAGTGGACACGACGAAGCAAATAATGGATGTGCCGAGAGGTCGGCCAGCGTCGCCGTGAAGGCCGTCTGAACTTGCTTAAGCTGCGCCTGGTCATCTGTGTCAAGTTGCGAGGCGTCGAGACCTCCACATGCCTTCGAGAAAGCCTGTAGAACAAGATCGACAGAGCCAGGGGTTTCCAGGAAAGTTTTCTGGAACTGCTCTTGAGAGAGGTAGGTCAGAGCAACTGAGGTCTGGCCTAGGAAGTCCTCAACATCCACCGACACGTCTGCCTTGGTGGCTAGGCTCAGGAGCACAAAAGGGGTTGCTGGATGGACCCAATTTGCCTCGGGTTCTGAGAAATAGTAAGAAATGTTATTCCTCATTCTGAAATTCGGCTCGGGTACATACCTTCTTTGGCTACAAATGACAGCAGCTTGCATATATAGCTCATGAAAGGCTCGGCATCGGCAAGACGAGAGCTTGATATCAGGCTGACGAGTTCTGGGTTGACTCCAGCCTTGTAAATAGCTTTCTGGGCAGGCTCTGGTATCATGTGAGCAACCACACTCCAGGCTCATGAAAAATGATGCATACCGTAGTCTACACATATGTTGAACAACACTGGTACAGCAAAGGCCAAGAGATTGTGGGCACTGTTGAGCAGATTGACAATATTCGGTAGGCAGCCTGACGCTACTACACGTTCCCTATTTTCATCTGGAATCTGTCAGAATTACATACATGCATGATGAATGATTTAAAGGAGCACTCACCTACGTCGGCACATGAATTGCCTATTACACGTAGAGTGTGGACCACCAATGCCTCATTTGAGTTGCTGTCAGTGATCAGGCCGCAGAAGAAAGCGAGGAGACCCGAGACTCCGATGGGTGTCCTCCAAGATTCGTCCCGGGCAGCATCAGCTGCTTTCGAGGCAAACTCGTCTAAGCTAGGGGACTGGGTGGTCAGGGAGGCGACACATCGTCGCAGAGCATCAGTGCGCACGGCAGCATCGTCGGGCAGGCTCGCGAAGAGAGTGTCGAAGCCGTTTACCATGATGGAGGCGGCCTGGTCATGACGAAAATGTGTGCGAGAAATAGCTGCTGGCTCGCTGTTAGGTATACCTACCTACCTAGTATTTTGACTTTTGGGGGGGAGAGTATTGCTTCCAAGTGTCTGACTGATTACGTTACCCCTTTTCGTGGTTGTATCGTGTAAGCATGCCGTTTAGTCATGTCATGATAGTCAAGTCACAACTGTCAATGCCGACCTAGGTATGTAGGTGGCTGCAGCCATGCACGCAGTGCCGCACAGCTCTCGCGGGGATTGCGGTTGTCGGGGTCCACTTTTCAGGGCTGAAGAGCGCCACGCATCGTGCCTGCCCTGTCAAGCCCAATCCATGCTGAACGACTTTCGGCCTCTTCCACGATACCTAAAGTACTTGTCCAATCCCGCATCCCTGCCGACCGACAACAAATGTCTTGAGTGAGCTATTTGGTAGTTGCTAGAGTACATTACACATGGTTTCAAGCATGCATAAGTTCAAAATTCCATTCTTTTTCTGCTTCAGGTTGTCTTGGTCTTGGTCACACTGCCACGCTATCAGACATTACCTACGCGTG
Organism: Xylariaceae sp. FL0016; assembly: GCA_022578815.1. Classification (NCBI taxonomy): domain Eukaryota; kingdom Fungi; phylum Ascomycota; class Sordariomycetes; order Xylariales; family Xylariaceae; species Xylariaceae sp. FL0016. Next base: position 621,181 of record MU388734.1, read on the forward strand.
CCTGGGCATTTACCTTTGCTGTTCACGATATTCGAGGGCAAACACCATACTCGGAGCAAGATGATAGCCGATTGTGATGAAGGACAAAATGAGTATTTCTACGTCTCACATATACATATTAAAAAAAAAAAAAAAAAAAAAAAAAAAAAAAAAAAAAGAGTAAAAAAAAAAAAAAAAAAAAAAAAAAAAAAAAAAAAAAAAAAAAAAAAAAAAAAAAAGAGGTAAGCCAGAAGAACTAGTAATAGGGTCTTAGTGGCCTTGCATAGGTAGGTACCTAGTACAGTACTTACATCCTCTTCACGTCAAGTCTGTCTTTGCTCTGTCGAGATTGTTTGATGAACTATGGGTAGCTCTAGCTCGACACCCACAGACGAAAGGAGCCAATATCAGCCTACTGCCTACTTATTCAGCCTACCCAGTCCCTTGGTTCATGAAGACAACGAAACCTCCAATAGGCAGGCTCCAGATTTCGCAGTGAGGGCACAGCACAGAGTCACCTGCGTCCGCCACACACAGCAAACTCCTCCAGCTAATGAGCACGATTGCCAGCACACTTATTCACACTTACTCAACACCATCAGTCACGCTTCATGAGGCAACTATGACACCGAATGTTTCACCTCCGGCCGAAGTCATACATTTCGTAATCTCCGCCAGTGCGCTGTACTACCGTAGCCGCCATCTCTTTGGAGCAAACATGTTCGATCTGAACCTCTTGTGTCGCCCTCCGCAATGTAGAGACCGTTACGATTGTCACCCTGTTTGCCCTCGCGAAGGAAGCAAAATTTCTCGCCAACCTGGCCAAGATGAGCTCGCGTGGACATTGGCTTGTCGAACACTCATCGGTGTGTGCCAGTGTCGCCCCTGAATGAGCGTTGCACCTGTCGCAGTGTGTATAAGTAGGTGGTCTCAATCGCCAATCTAGATCTGCCATGTTCTGCTCCTGTTGTTCTTCACGGTCCGCACAGTCTCCAAAAATCACGATCGCTACTTTGGCCTTCCACTCGTTTTGAAACCAGTCACTCGTTCATCAACCTAATTCCAAATGGCTTTCCTCAAAGTCCTACCCGTCATTGGCCTAATGGCATCGTTGGTCGCGGGACAGAGCACGAAAGGAGGAGATTATCAGTACGGAGGCGGCGACTTCTCCACGACACCCTCTTCAACCTTAACCCTGACTACGCCCACCGTGACTGTAACGACCATCACAACCACCCTGACGTCGACCGAGACCCTGACCCTGAGCAAGAACCAGACCTGCGGCTCCGAGTCCTCGTCCAGCGTCTTGCATACCACGTCGACTCTCACGCTCGTGTCTACGTCCACCGGTACCCTGACCGTCACCCCTGCCAGCAGTCCGGCTTCCACCGTCACCATCAACGACACCTCGACCATGTCCGGGCTCCCCATCTCCCAGTCCAGCATGACCACGAACTACACCCTGACCATGAATCTCAACAGCTCGTGCACCGAGACGGGTAGGATATCAACCCAGGATCCAGCCAACTCTCACTCTCACATCGCTAACGAACATGTCCCCCATCTAGGTACCACACCGCCCTACCCCAGCACAAGCACGGGTACCGTCACCCTCACGGACCCGGCGGGCTCTTCCATCACGAGCATGTTCAAGTCAACCTCTGCCGTTGACGGGGCCACCGCCTCTAGCTCTATCTCTACCTCTTCAACTCACGCTCCTGTCGTCAGCGCCGCGGCCGCTCAGGGTGATGATGGCATGGGTAAGACGTTTATCGCCGTGGCTTGGACTATGGCTTTGTTTGTTTTGGCCGCTGCTGGCTTCTAACAGCGATGTCTGGGTGCGTGAAGGGAGGGGGGTTGGGGAGATATGTCGATTGCGTTACGATTCCGAGTCGAGCCTTAATGTCTTAACTTTACCTACCTTGATAGATATGTAGTGTTGCCTTCTTCTCTTCGAGACTAATAATTCACGTCTTTACATACGCCTGTTACTAGCCTGTTCTCAATCTGCATGTCACATCTACGCAGTATCTGGTAATTTGAAGCCATCGCATTGCTATCTAATGTATAGGGGTCATCAGCAGATCAGTCAGAGACGACCATCTGCCCGCCTGAAGTCATGAGTAGCTGAGTAAAATCTGCGCAATTAGGCAAAGATCTTTATCTGGATAGATGATGACCAGATGAAGCGGGGATGAATGTTCGTCTACCCGAAACTAAAATGAATTCAGTGCATTTTCGCAATCCAGTGAAGGGGCACCACTGAGCATGCCTAGACGCTGCCCCTCCCATGTTCATCAAAGCACCCTAGGGCGGTGCCATGAGGAAGCGCAGTATAAAACACAAGGTTCTCTGACCATCTCCAAGACCTCAATCCCGTGCTTACTGTTTGTCTTCATGCTAGAATAATCTAGCCGCGTTGTCCGTTCTTGATTTGAATGAACTTCGTGACGGCAGCTCTCCGGCAATATGGCCTACGATACCGAGCTTTGTCAAAGGGACCGAGGTTTACCACGTCCCAATTGCGTTCTCTCTCAACCCATACACGCTTGGTTTTCTGTCGTCGCCTGGCCGATCTCTTCTTGAGTTCGCTCTGCCTCGTAGCGCCCTCGGCTCGAATTGTTCCCTCTGGATCGAGCTGTTCCTTCAGCTCGTCCCAGCTATAGATCTCGTAAGAACCTTGCGGGATCTCATTCTCGATCACACACTCCTTTTTTATGCTGTGTCGCTTCAGAAGCTCGGACAGGCGAAACCGTCGGCATATATACTCAGCTTTCCACAGCCGCTGCTCCTGATGGTTCCAGGCTTCACTCGTCATATCGATGTTCACAATCCTGACGTTGGTCTCACCTCGAGCTTCATATTCGGCGGCCATTCTGATCGCATCATCTTCCTCGGTCCATACTGACAGGAATGGACTTAGATCTATACTGGTAGGTGTGAAATGCTTCATGAACTGAATCTGTTGCACGGCTGGGTTAGGCACAATCTTGCCATATCCTCGGGCTCGTAGACCGCCATTCGGCTGCCCATCGTGAATCACACGATAGGTCTGCTCCGGTCTTTCTTCGCCTCCACAGGTTCTGAGCGGGATGGCGATATCAGTTATAATCCGACCTTCGACGGCTATGTTTTTCTTCCTGAGCTCAATCACGGTATCCAGGTTCGGATATGTGGCATATAACTCCTCTTCATACTCGGGATTGATCCAAATGTGGTGCAATGTGCCCGATGCTCTTGAGGCTTTACTTGTTTTAACAGAGCAACCCGGCACGTTCTCTGTCAGTGCCAGATGTGACCACTTCTCCGCGTAGCGCGCCATGAGAACTTCCTCTACTGGTGCCTCATCCATTATGAATGCTGTTCAGTGTATTGCTCGGTCCTTTATGAAGCGAAACCGGTAGTGGGCTCCTATGCAGGATGAACCCAAGATGATATGTTCCACGTCAGATGGTGCTTAAATACTTGAGGCTTCAGCTTGCCTCTCTGATGGATATCGAGTACCCTGGATTCAAGAATGGGCTGTGGTAAGATAATGCAAGCTAGCTCAAGAAGCACGATCGAGCGGTCCGTACGCAAATTAAAGCACCTAGTTAAAGCAAGGAGATTTGGTGGGCATAAGTGAGGAATGTATCAAGATGATAATAACCTGTACAAATTGTTGAAGTCTTTTCGTGGTACTGCTCGCGCACGTGAGGGTGATTACCAAGGAAGCTCAAGTTGAGTCTGGTATCGTGGTGCACAGGGATTCTGTGCAGTGCGTAGGGAGTCTGCGCAGGTGTAAGACTTTGATCGAACGCAAAGATCAAGATCCCAGCAGCCATGGATAAGATAGGCCAAGTGAAGAATGCGTAGATAATCAGTGGTGATAGCTGAGATGCTCAATGCAGATGAGATTCGAGACGGCTGATATATGAGGTTTGTAAACCAGTCCTCTTTGAGTGGCTAAAGTCAGGAGAGGAGAAGTGGCTTTTGTTCCGTTCAAGACTTTCTTGGGTGTGAGAGCCAGCTGTGTTGATTTTATATGTTACGAGAAGATCAACCGTAATCTGTATGAAGGAAGATGATTCGTAGTAGTGGCTGAGGTACGAGAGGTTCTTGGGTTGGGGGAGGGAAGAGAAGAGAAGTTTTCAGAACGTCGCAGCCAGTAAACGCTCTAAAGAAAGTGCCAGAACGCAATCTTCCAATGGAGACGTATCTGGCAAAGTCACCTTCCCGTTACGTTAGGGCAGTGATCTCGGGTTGAGGAGAACAAGAGGTCGGTAAGCTCTTTAGCCTCTGCTATGTGCAATAGCCCCTAGAGAAAGAGGCTCAGCGAATCACTCTTCCAAATGGCTCTTGAAGCCGTTTCTTCTATTCACCTGCTTCGTTGTAGTGAAGTTTAGCTCAGAATCTGTGTCTTATGAGGCAAGGTTAGGTATGTGGTGATTGTTCGTGGCCACCCCTTTGTTGCAGGCTCTGAGCCCTGGTATATTTGGTGTACTTAGGGATGTGGTGATGCTGAGCTGCAACGAAAGTTCTGGCCCGGAAGGCGATCTGGCTAAAACGATGTGCAGAAAAGTATGCAGTCAGAGGGTTGATCTGCAATGTGGTTGTTGATGAGTTGGTTAAAACCAGGTAGGACTTGCCCTTTGTCGAGCGTAGGTATACTTGTATTTGTAGGTATATAATGATTCAGAGTGTAGAAATCCAGTCTCTTGGCTGCAACAGAAGTTTCAGTAAGGCAGGTACTGGACGTAGCGTGCCATCTATGGAAGCTGAGGAATTGGGTATCAGGTCAGTGGAGGGCAAGTTGAAGAAGTTGGAGAAGGTGAGCTCTCTTGGCTGCCTTAGCCATTGATAGGTTCAATGGACAAAGTGATCCCAAGTTGGCTTATGAAAAGTAGAACGAGGCAAGGGCTTCGCGAGGAGGCTTATGGGAACGCTGTGGTATGCGCCCTTCGATGGGAGGCGGTTTCTCGGGGTGAGATGCAAGGACTGCCCAAGGTGGTATGCTTATGTACTCGGGCTCCTCTCATTTCGAGCTTACCAGAAAATTGTAGATGGGAGATGGTATACAGGGGTATGGACTAAGGTCTACTAAGGATAGCGTAAGTTATAATCACTTAAGTAGGTACCTGGGTACAGTTCCAGGTTGCGTTGGCATGGGGGAGTGGATCTAGATTATATGGTGGCTCATGGTGCTTGCGTTGATAGTTTGAGGCCATGAGGATGAAAGCACGAGAACTAAGTATTTCTAGGATTGGAGGAAGGAGTACCCCGTTTTCCAAAGATGTGACGACTGCTGAGTAGATTGCTGCCAATTGCCGTTCCAGCCTATGTTCACGATGCATTTCTATTCTTGCCTTTGCCTTGGGAGGACCGCAGCTTTGACTTTCCTCGACTCTCCCTCAGATAGGTTCAACATGTGTTGTACTTTCGTGGATCTAAATCATCTTCTTGAGCCTCATTGAGCCTTTGCTCTAACGGACAGTATCCCGTAATGCGAGTAGCTACGCTTACGTCCAGTAGCTTTGATAGCTAGAACAAAGACTCAGGGGAGTTGCTGACATCTGTTGAGTATGATATATCATGAAGACCAACATTTCGGAAAACCCCGTAACTCGGGTTGGTATCTCATATAAAAGCCGGCTGACGTGATAAGCGAGCATGCCCCGTGCCGGCTCATGGGCCGATTCGGGGCAGCAACTCTCACACCCAGCGCAATTCCACCGGTATTCAGCGGCATCGGAGTACAAAATAGTCCGAACAGCTACGAAAGAGGCCTTAATACTTGGCATCGGCCGCCGAAAGGTGTCGGCAAAGCGATGCCCGCGCTTTCGGGCAAACTTGGCCCGTAGCGGGTAAATGCGAGTTCGCCAGACTTCAATTCGCATGCAGGCCCCGCATAGACGCGGGCCTTTCAGTCCACATACCAGCTCGGAGGCGCTCTCATTATTGATTGATCTTTTATTCATCGCCAAATACATATGAATGGAAATCGCTGAGTAGATGTAGCGACAGATTCGATAGATTCGAAGGCCTTCCTTACTACGCTTTAGCTACACCTCTATCCACCACATCGCTGTTCAAAATGCCCATGGTCCGCAACCCCATCCTCCCGGGCTTCAACCCGGACCCCTCGATCCTCCGGGTCGGCCAGGACTACTACCTCGCGACCTCGACCTTCGAGTGGTTTCCGGGCGTGCAGATCCATCACTCGCGCGACCTCGCCAACTGGAAACTCGTGACGAGGCCGCTGACCCGGAAGAGCCAGCTAGACATGCGGGGAGACCCCGACAGCTGCGGCGTCTGGGCCCCGTGCCTCACGCATGACGGCGAGAAGTTCTGGCTCGTCTACACCGACGTGAAGCGGAAAGACGGGTCCTTCAAGGACACGCCCAACTACATCGTCAACTCACCCACCATCGAGGGCCCCTGGTCAGACCCCGTGTTCGCCAACTCCTCGGGGTTCGACCCGTCGCTGTTCCACGACGACGACGGGAAGAAGTGGTTCGTCAACATGCTGCAGGACCACCGCCGCCGGCCCCGCGCCTTCGCCGGCATCGTGCTGCAGGAGTTCGACCCCTCGGCGGGCAAGCTCGTGGGCCCGCGGAAGAACATATTCTACGGGACGGAACTAGACCTCGTCGAGGGTCCTCACCTCTACAAGCGCAACGGGTGGTATTACCTGCTCACGGCGGAAGGGGGGACGGCCTACCATCACGCCTGCACACTGGCGCGCTCTCGCAATATCTGGGGCCCGTATGAGTTGCACCCCCAGAAATACATACTGACCTCGAAGGACGCGCCGTTTGCAGCACTGCAGCGGGCAGGCCACGGAGACATCGTGGAGACACCAGAGGGCGCGACATACTTGGTGCATCTTACCGGCCGTCCGACGACGCAGGCGCGTCGGTGTGTGCTGGGACGAGAGACAGCGATACAGAAGGCTTTCTGGAAGGATGACTGGCTATACGTGGAAAACGGCCCGGTGCCCTCTCTGTTCGTCGACGTGCCAGGGACCCGAGACGACAGCCAGTACTGGGCCGAGAAGCGATATTCGTTCGCGGGGGAGCTAGACCCAGACTTCCAGTGGCTCCGGACACCCGAGCCCGATCGCATCTTTGCGATTCAAGATAACCGTCTGGTCCTATTCGGCCGCGAGGCCATCGGCTCCTGGTTCGAGCAGGCCCTCGTGGCGCGCCGGCAGACGCACTTCTCCTACGACGCCGAGACCGTCATCACCTTTGCGCCCGAGGACGAGCGGCACTTCGCGGGCCTCGCCGCCTACTACTGCCGCTACAACTTCTTCTACCTCGCCGTGACGGCGCACGCCGACGGCCAACGGGAGCTGATGATCCTGAGCTCGCAGGCGTCGTGGCCCGAGGGGCGCCTCGACCCGGCGTCCATGGCGGCGCCGGTGCCGATCCCGAGTGAGGGCAAGGTGAGGCTCGCGCTGAGCATCCGCGGCGACGCGCTGCGGTTCTCGTACGCGCTCGAGGGGGAGGAGCTGAGGGAGATCGGGCCCGTCTACGATGCGTCGATCCTGTCGGATGAATGTGGTGGACACCAGGCGCACGGGAGTTTCACGGGCGCGTTCGTGGGCATGGCGTGCTCGGATCTGAACGGGACGGCGCTGCCGGCGCGGTTTGATCACTTCGTGTACCGTCCCGTGCAGCACGAGACGGACCGCTATGAGATCTAGCCTCGTGCGGCTCCCAGGCCAGCGGCAAAATTCTGGTGTGAGCAAGGGCAACTAATGCGGGCCATGCGCCGATTTGTGTAATAGAGCCAGAACAGACCATGCCAACATAGAATGCCCCCAAGGATATCGGTGTTGATTTGGGCCTGCCGCCTTGTGGCCTCGATGCCGTCCAGTGGCCAAGCATCGCCTTCGACCAGAACAGCGCGCCCCAGCTTGTTGCTCTATTGTGATAGTGACTCAACGTTGACCAATTGGTACATGAGGCTGCTCAGTTGCCTCGACCAGCCTGTAATTGGGTTTGCTAGGACGCGCTGTCCGAGAACTAAACACGATTTCTTCAACAGCACATCAGAGAACGCCCGATGCCTACCTATCACATTGCGGTGACATGCTTCGCGAGAACTTACCGTGCTGTGACAACGTTGTGCCAACTATTCCTACCGGTAAGCATTCGCCGTGGCATCTCACAGAATACTCACGGAATCGGTTGTCGGCTGTTGGGAAAAATCACATGGGTGATGCCAAGATCTTGACCCATGCCCATGATGTTCCATCGTCTGTGGTCGATGTTGTAGCAGATCCGGCCTTCTGATCAGCCCAAGAGCCCTTAGCTCGGCTACACGGCAACCCGCTTATTCCCAGTGTCGCTCCCCATCCCCGTAAACCTGGCGAATTCTGCTGTGTTGCAGGCAACATCTGTTTTCATTTCACTGCAGCCAAGATATTGGTGGGTTGGCGAAGGTCAACAAATGACCACGAATTCCCGCAGTAGTTCAGTGCCGCGGTAGTGCGCTGAACAGCGGTCAGTCTATGGTCAGCCAGAGTCAAGTGGATTGGTGGCCGGCGCTCAGCTACTCTCCGACAAAAGGGTAGGATGAAATAGCATATTCAGCTATGGAGAAATCTCCTGGTGTTCTACGCAAAGGAATGGTCGAGACGCCAATAGTTCATCCAAATCGCAGCCACCCACCAATGAATGCCACGTGCCCAGGGGCGAAGTCCCATGGAAGGGCTGGATGGGATCTAGGACCGCATTCATACATACATACGTGAGGAACGATTGAGCCGCCAAGTGCCAAGTGGAGTGCCTGGGCAGAAGTGACGAGACGGGAACTACTGTAGCACGCCTCTAAGCCTCAGTATGCTTTATTACTCCACGCAGTAACCGCTAGGTAGAGGCGCGGATAGGGAACGACAGGAGTAATTTCCACCGTCTCCAGATGCTTGCGAGGCAGGTGACGAGGAAGCGTGAGGCAGTACCTGAAGAACAAAAACAGCCGTAGAAGAGTTCATTGCTGCATGGAAGAGGCGTAGGCTACTGAGGTCAAGAGGTACCCAGGTAGACAGGTCGATATATACCGCCGATAGCTGCAAATGCACCTACGAACGGAGGTAGTGTTGAGTATCATTATACCTAGGTTAGATATGTACCTGTGTACTTACTTAGGTAGTTTTGTGTGCTCTCATGGAGAGAGGTATGTATGTATGTATGTACGTATGTACTAGCCATGAGTGTTAGGCCCGAGGTCAGGGTCCAGGGCAACGGCTTAAACAGCTTAAGGTACTTACGCATATGTACATATGTACCTACATACTCCGGCCCAGACTACGGAATGACTGACGCGCGTGCACCCAGCCATGATTCGTCAGAGGAACCACCTACCACGCACCAATTCCGACGCGCAATCTGACAATCGCTTCTTTTTCGTTTCGTTCTGTGTGATTACGGTCGAAACCCCCACTGACCGAAGCGCCTACTGCTGGTGGTGGTGGTAGTGGTGGTGGTGGGCTGCATACTACGAAGCAGTAGAGATTCTCACACCCATCGCAGATGCAGAGGCTCGAGAGTGACGAGTTCCAATGAGAGTGAGAGTGGGCTTCTGTGCACGAGCGACCACGTAAGTTGGGGAGGTAGATCCTGTTGCACGTCGCAACCATCGTCGCATCGCATGGATCACCTCCAGAGGCCAAATACATACCTACGTGTTTCATCTCCCCTTTAGCCTCTCGAAACGCACGATATCTGAGTCTGACTGTCGATACAGCGCGGCCCACGAAGATCCTCCGGCTTAGGGACGCCATGGCTGCCCATTTTTCCCTTTTCTCTCCCCCAGCTAGAATCTTAACGTAGTATTGGTCCTTGGCATCTTGTCGTCTAGGTAAGGTACATCCAGTCTAGTCGTCCAAGTAATGAAATAATTCCCCGACCGCTCACCACCCATGAACATCCCCCGGCAGTGGAAGCCATCAAACCCCTGAACTATGTCATATGAGTTTGAACCTGCTGCTGCGCGTGTCCCCCACCCAGCCAGCGTCCGGGCTTCGACATCTTCAAAACTCCATGCTCCATCTGAGTTGATCATGGTCCCGAGCCAATTGCTAATTCTAGGTATTTATCTTGCGCCGTGCCGCGTCCTACGTTATTGATCAGACCTTTGTTCTGTTCCCGTAGACTTATATACCCATCTCCTATTTGCGTCTTCCTTTTCCATACCTAATCAATATTCAAAGATACCCCCAAGCAGAAATCATCGACTGCTGTCACCATTATCGCGTTAGCGTTGCGCCCTCAACGTTTCCCCATTTAACAAGTGAACCGCTCCCGGAGACCATTCGACGGATTCTTCCCTCCGTGTATCACCAAAGTTTGCCACATGTCACAAGCACATCTTTTTGCCTCTTTGTCCGACACCATGGATACGACCGATCAGATCATCTATGGAGGATGCTGGTCCGTCCTCATTCTCTACATCGTATCAACCCTTCTCGTCTTCACCCGCCGCGGCTGTCTCAGCTACGCGGCCTCCTTCCTCTTCGCCTGCGCATTATGGCTGGACCTCACCCTCTTCAACATCTATTTTCTCACGCCAGCCCTATTTCAACACTTGCATCAAATCGATTTGCGAAGCACCAGTGACATCCTGGGTGCGGCTCGTCTCGTCATCACGAGTGACGCAGCCGAGGACTTAGCCCTCATGGTCATCGGATGGCTGGCCAGCTCGTTGGCCATCTCCAACTCCATCAGCATGTTGGAGGCAGAGGGTTGCATGGCTATGCTGCCACATACTCACCACGGACCTCTTGCTCGCCGTTTCATCGGGGCGGCCGAACGGGCCAAGGAGTACGTTGGCATGGACGAGTTCACGAGTCCCAGACTCTCCGCCACGGGCGAGGCCGAACCTTCGCGGAGAAGCGTGGTGTTTGCATTGCCGCGGCTGGTTCATGCAAAGATTCTTCTGCCCAGGAGCAACTCATTCTACCCGTCGAGGAATGCCGACGAACAGTTCATGAGCGAAAAGGCTCTCATGCGGCTCGAAGACACAGCCTGAAGAGGGTCATCACAGGATTCATTGCCATGCAATGGACATAGAACCTCACACGTATCGCCGACGCCAGTGCACCTCGGATTCCACCTCTATGTGGCGTCGATGGTGTTGATAAGTCTTGAAAAAGCGCACACGCCTCGACGAGGTCGACGCCACCAAATGAGTGGTCTCACGGCCCTCCGTGCACCGTGCAAATGACACAGAGCGTTTGGTGGCGTACAGACACCAGTACCACCGTCGCACTTCGGTGCCACGAGAATACCAGCCCTCGATCGCGCCCGGACCAGTGTGCAATCACACTCCTACTCCTGCGATCGCTGGTGTTATGATGGAATCACCGAACCGGGCTGAATGGATCGAGTAAGCCAACTCCGGCGAAAGGCCCTGCATCTGATCCCCATCTGGCCCGTCGTCTTCGATACGGCACTACCCCTGGAAAACAATCGTGGGCGAGCCTCTGCGTCAGGAAAGCTAGTATAGGAGCAACGCAGGCTCGAGAAAGTCGACGTCGCAATGGGCGACGGTGGCATCAGGTGGATGACGGCCGTACCCCCCTACCTACCTACCTACCTAGGGTATGGCCGCTGAGGACGGCAGATGTTGCCTCCTGTAGAAGATCAATGCAAATAACAGTAAAATTACCAACACCGCCTTTCTGCTGGAACCACGTTTGCCTAAGAGTTTGTGTTTGCTTCCTATATTTGCCTCATGAATCCCCACGTGTCTTTACCAAGCATCCGGAAGCTAGCCGAGAGCAAGCCGGCATCGATCCTCCGCCTGTGATATTAAATGCGGGCAGTCGGGGTTGGCCTCAACGGCATGTACATTTACCAAAGCAGTCAGTTTTCCCAGCCTCATCGCGAATGTGCATCCTGAACAGCAATGGCCGAGACACGGTGGTCTCGGCTGAGTACAACTAGGTGACGGTGTCTCACATATCCGGGGCGGACAATGACCTGGGCGCTGGATCATAGAAGAGCTAGTGGAGGTCATACCAATTCACCACGGTGCAATGATATACCAAGAATAGGTAGAGTCCTGTCCAGATGGCCCTATCACCAATGCCATGACTTCTGGAACGTCGAGATGATGGCCCAAAGCCAGTCAGGATGATTTCTACATATTGAAGGTGGTCGCATTGGCGTAGTGGTTGACTTTAGCCTACGGGTGATGTGCCTCCAGGGCTGGTTCGGGGGAGACCAGTGCCGTCATTCAGCCTCTTGAGGGGGAGGTCTATTTAGGGATCTGACATAGAAAATGCAAATTCCCGCAAGCAGGGTATACAGATGCATCCTCCGACCCCTTCCTCACCTGTGCGCCTTGTCGGGATGCACCTATCATTGAGGATTACACTGATTAACCCGTCGACGTCTCTCAGCCTTGGCAGATTTCGGCCAATAAGCCTTGCATCTGTGTAGACCTGGGTATATTACATTCCTCCATTGTCGGACCCAACATGATCCTGAAATTCGGTATCGCGATGCCCCTTGTGCCTGGATGCCGTTCTACTAATCTTGGGTTGGCCTTTGCTTGGTGGACCCTTCATGGTGTCTTCATCGAATATGTTTACATGGATATTTATGTAGGCTTCTACCTTATCGTACACATCCTGAGGTTCGTGGACTTCCCATACGCATATGCCTACCTACCTAGAATCACACAAGATTCTCCTCTAAACTGACCTCGGGGTGCTCCATAGTAGCACATACCGAATTGGTACCTTGGAGATGTGTGCAACCTACTACCTTACATACCTCCTACCTACATAACCGTGCATCTTGGTTAGAGTATGGATGTTGCTGAAGCTACCCTTGGGTATGCGAGATTAATATACCCGATCCATGAGGTCAGGTAAAACACAACGGGTGCGTGTATGCAGCTGCAGGAATGTCACCTCAAGTGCAGTGGCAACACTGTGGGAAGCCTCGAGGCAAGTGGTTGTGGTTGTGGTTGTGCTCGTGTTTCCTTCCTTCCATCATCCCATCCTCTTCGTTGGTCACGTCGCAGCACAGAGGAAGCAGCAACCATCCCGACTTCTTGGTTTCCCCATCGAGCCAGTGATTCATCACCGACTATTCTGTTCTTGGTTCGGTTCAGTAAAATCGTAAATAAAAGTGGCCAGATCCTATCAACGATAAATACTTGCCTGTTTTCTCCCTTGGTGCCTCTACATTCCCCGCCTTCACATTCCATCCACCTCGAGGCCGACCTACAAATACCCAATTCGCCACCAACCACATCGCGTAACGGAATCCTTACTTGAGTCGACTTTGAAGTATTCACAATCAGTTCCCTAGTGACTTCTCAAGATGAAGTGGGCCACCACGTTCCTGTCGCTCGGCCTCGCGGCCACTTCAGCCTGGGCTGCTCCAGTCCAAGGTGACCTCGACCTCTACCAACTCAAGATCTCCGCGTAGTCCGCCCCCACTCCGGCATCCAATATCGCGCCTTACTGACCAGTACTTCCAGACCGACTAACAAGGAGCTCGACGGCCGCTACCTCGCCCTAAACGGCTCGGACCTCGGGCTGTACGAAGGCGACGACACATCGCCCGTCCAGGTCTACCACACCGACAGCGACAAGAAGGGCTGCGTCGAGATGCACACGTACCCCGTCGGCTTCGTCGACCACAGCCTCGCGCTGTCGGGCCCGCCTGGCCTCCTGACCTTTGTCGACATGATCAGCCCCGAGGGCCGCGACCCAGGCGAGGGCAGGGTCACTAAGTATGACACGTTCCGCATCGACGACGGTAAGGTCACCAATGACGAGAAGGGCAAGTGGCTGGCCTTCCCGGACTATGCCAACAGCTGGAAGGTGAAATGGTCCGATGGTATGCGAAATTTTCTCCTTCTAACTTGTTTCGAAACTTTCTGTTTTGCATGCTTGAATGACGTGACGAGACTGACTTGCCCTTGCTTGTAGGTTCTAGCCCTACGACTACGGATTATATGCCGGTCGAGGTCATATACGAGAGCGCTGGGGAGGGTTCATATAACGGAGTGTAGACGATGGCCCGAGCACCATGGCGAGATAATTCGAGATATCCGTAGATCGTCGGTCCTTAGGGTTCGAATGCGGTGCGGTTCTTTGATCCAGCGAAATGTGAAGCTTTCGCAGAGAAGTCAGTCCTTCTACGTTCACGCGGTCGGTCAAACCGTACATGATCACATGCGACTCATGATTGTTTGCTCGAAATTCTTCTCGGATCCTCTTGAGTATCAGCCTGCGCGTCGTTCTGTGGCTATCCCGAGACGTAATTCAATATCACTTCGAATGATGATCTCAATGCCGTTCCGCAGTCGTCCCCATAGACCGTCTGCGTATAGTCCGCAGACCATTTCGAAATCGTTTTGGATAGGTGCAACCTTGTATCGTATCAAATGCTCTCTCATGGCGTCTTGAGTACTCTTCGACGGCTATTTCAGTACGTTTTGAGTACATCCTCGTATGTTTACAGATGAGATCCTCGTAATGATCTCAAATGCTGATCGTCAGTCCTCTTAGAATCGTATTGATGATATAGAGGTGACGCAACTGTTATTCCCGAAAACTGCTCCTTGAATGAATCAGAATGACTGAATGTCTCGGCAAAGTGATGAGCCTCGACCGCAGTATAGGATAGTCTACTGCTGCGCCTCTGAGCTGAGGATGGTTGACCGGGCTTGATTTGTCGGATTGACATCAAAGTCCCCACACAAGAAACCCCCGGTCAACACTGAATCCTACGTTTCGCAGGTAGTCTAGTATTATTACTCTATTTCGGCTCTTTCAAGGCACCAGCATAAATACCCATACATAGTTGACAAAGCCCGCCGGTCTCGATATCCACAGACTCGGATTCAAATCGTGGCCGTTGATTCAGCGTTCTCTTACTGGTTCGCTCGGACTTTGTGCTGTAGCAGCCGGGCACCATCCCAGTTATCGCATAGCTTGGCCTAGAGATCACCTGCTACACAATCTCAAGACGAGTCGCAATGGCCCGCAAGGGCAGTAGTAAAGTGAGGACAGGTTGTTTGACATGCAAGTAAGTCGATGAATATGTCGACACTGAAAATTGCCGGCATCCTTCATACGTGAGAAAAGAAAAAGTGAGCCACTGCTGACGGTGCATTGCCGCTAAAGAATCCGAAAGGTCAAATGCGACGAAGGTTAGTTAGTCCCTACGACCTTTCTCAGTCCTACTTTGTACCAACATACCATAAGCGAAATGGGCATCACTAACGTAAGCTACCATGTGAAGGTAAACCTCGTTGCCAGCGCTGCACCACCACAGGGCGCAAATGCGATGGCTACGCACCTCAGCCTTCGTCTGGCCTGACATGGCATCGGCCGCGCCACCAGTTCCCTAGTGTAGACGATGCCACTGAGAGGCGCTCGCTGCAGTTCTTCATTGAGGTGGCCGCGCCGTTTCTATCCGGCCCTATGGACTCATACTTCTGGACGCATCTTGTGCTGCAGTTCAGCAGCTTCGAGCCTGCCGTGCGGCACTCCGTCGTCGCCGTGAGCTCGCTCTACGAGCAGATCAACAACAGCAGCACTCCAAGTTCTCTCCAGCTCCTCCCCGACAACGACCTCTCCCTCCAGCACTACAACGCCGCTATCCGGGAGATCAAGTCGGCCGAGAACGAGCCTCTCGTGCTCTTGGTCTGCCTGCTTTTTGTGTGCATCGAGTTCCTGCGGGGAAACCGCGATGCCGCTGTCGCGCACTGCAAGCACGGCATCCACATCCTTGAAAAGGCAGAGGGGCATTATAGTTGGGCCCGGGAGCACATGTCGCCCATGTTCCGCCGCCTGAGCGTCTTCCCCTGCTTCTTCGGCGGGTCGCACCTGAGCTTTCCGAAGCTTCTCGGTCTGGGCGACGAGATCCCCCCGTGCTTCGGCACCTTCGCCGAGGCGCAGTATTACATCGACGGCCTCATCAGCCGGACGGTGCGGCTCGTGCGGCGCGGCGACACGTACCGGTGCGGAGAGCGGAGACACGAGCCGGTGCCGCAGGAGCTGTTGACGGAGCAGGGGGCGATCAAGGCGCTGCTGCTCACGTGGCGCGCGGCGTTTGCGGATCTCGAGACGAGGTCCTACGTGCCCGGGCGGACGCGGCTCGCCGTGTCGAACATGCTGATGCGCTACGAGATCGCGCGCGTCTGGGTGGAGATGCCGTTCGAGTACGACGAGGAGGTCTACGACGGGTACCTGGAGCGGTTCCGCTGGATCGTCGACGAGGCGGACAGCCTGGCGGAGGCGGGCCACGGCGACGGCGAGAGGCGGAGGCAGTTCACGTTTGAGATGGGCTTCCTGCCGCTGCTGTACTTCGTGGCGATGAAGTGCCGGTGTCTGGAGACGAGGGTGCGCGCGCTGGGGCTGATGAGGAGGCTCGGGGCCGTGAGGGAGAACCTGTGGGAGATGGTGTCGATGCACGCGGCGGCGCGGCGCATCATTGAGATCGAGCATGGGGCGTCGCTGGACGAGGCGGGACAGCTGCGCGGCGAGGCTCTGTGCCCTGGGCTGCCGCCCGACGTGGGGAGGATACGGGATATTATGACGGATCCCGAACCCGTTGTACGGGAGGACGCTGACGGCGTGGAGAAGGTCGGGAGGATGACGAGTTTCTTCATGCGCACGGTGGAAGGTGACATATTCCTGAATACGGAGTTTGTTGCCGAGTCACGATAGTCTTTAAGATACCCATTGTAAAATAGCACTGTTGGCGTTGTCATCAAATCATTGATAGTAATATACAAACTACATGCTTCTGTTGTCTTTACGTAGAGAAGACTCCAATTGGATTCTTCCAAGTTTTCACACGGACTATGCGCCTCATGGTCTACCGAGAAGAGGTCCAATGGCCCCGAATGCAGATATAACTACATTGTGTAGCTAGAGGTACCTCATTACATAAGTAGAACTTACAACTGTAAGGGAAGATGAGTGCTCTGCTTGAAGCTCGCCTTGATCCTCGCATTCATTGTACGGAGCGGCATGGGTGCAGAAACCTGCGTAGCAACTTCTCATCACCTCGTCCCCTGTCAGAATCTTCTGACAGCCTCAGTCTACAAGAGTCAAGGAATCTATTTTCGATGTCTCCTGACTATGCAAGTGCAGGCTTGTGCGGGAGATCAAGTGCGGCAGGGGCTGAGTTTGGTCTGCGAGGTCAACGACATGATTGGTCCGCTCGCACTCAGAGACCCCAGCGTCAAGCTGTCAATGCCGAGCCCTCTCCCTATAGCGTCGAATGGTAGGCTGTGCTCGACAGTAGATGTAGAAGTAGATATCAGCAGAACAAATATATAACGGCCGTGGAAGTTGAGCTGGATTTATCAATATCTATGTCAATCACTGGTGTTGTACATGAAAGCTTCAAGCATTCGTGGACTTATACCGTACCTACCTGATACTTACACCACTAAACGGCGACCCCAACACGACAGGGGACTTACACCACCACCACCAGAGTGCCATCGTGTACATACCAAAGCAACAATGGAAATACCAACACCAACATCCGCTCCCACGAGCCTGACATCAACACTGCACCACGTCGTCCGCCAGGCCACCGCCGCCGCCGTGACCCAGGCCCCCTCCTCCACGACCGCCATCGACTTCATCAGCACCGAGCACGTCACCATCGTCGGCGTCACCAACGCCTACGTCACGAACCCGGGCCGGACCATCGACATCGCCATCCCCACGTGCGTGCAGACGCTCGTGCCCGACGCCAACGGCCACCTGCCGCCGGGGACCTGCAACGCCATCTGGGACTACTACCCCAGCTTCGGCGCCGCGCTGGCCTTTGCGGTGCTGTTCGCGGCCCTGTCGGGGGCTCATGTCTTCCAGGCTGTGCGGCTCAGGAAGGTGAGTCGCTCCCCTGTTGCCCAGCGCCTTCTGCTACGTCAGGTATATCCAACGACAAAATTTTGATAGTAGAGGTATGAAAATAAATAGGGCTTCTGCTGGGTGATCATCATGGCGAGTGTCTGGGAGACATTGGCGTACGTCTTCCGCGCCATCAGTACTCGGTTTCAACAGAATGCGGGGATATACCTGATCTTCCAGATCTTCATCCTCCTCTCACCTCTCTGTAAGCCATCCGCCACATGAGACATTTCCCCATCCATCCATCCATCCATCCATCCGTCTCTACCCTCCTCCGGGAACCAGCATACAACTAACCATGGGCACCATTTTCCACACCACAGGGGTCAACGCCTTCGCCTACATGGTCCTCGGCCGCCTGATCCACCAGCACATCCCTGCCCGCACGATCTTCTCGGTCCCGGCCCCGGTCCTGGGCGCCGGCTTCGTCGCGCTCGACTTCGCCGCCTTCGGGGTCCAGCTCGCGGGCGGCAGCATGGCCGGCCCTACGGCGCCGCCGGCGCAGCAGCTCCGGGCCATCCACGTGTACATGGGCGGCATCGGCCTGCAGCAGCTCTTCATCGTCGTCTTCGTGGCGTTCGCGGCGCGCTTCCAGCTCGAGATGCGGCGTGGCGGCGGCGGCGGGGCCGTGGGGGGTGGTGGTGCCGGTGGTGAGACGGCCTTGGTGGGGTCTGGTTGGTTCCGGCTGTTGATCGCGCTGTATGCTTCCTTGGCTTTTATCACGGTATGTGCCGTCTATCACCTATCCTTTGGCTGGGGGGGACTCTTCTTTCTTTGCGTTATGGCGCCCCGGTACTGATGGTCCCGTCCCGCGCAGATCCGCATCATCTTCCGGCTCGTCGAGTTCTCGTCCGGGTCGACGGGCGTGTCGAACCCGCTGGTGACGCACGAGGCGTACTTCTACGTCCTGGAGGCGGTGCCCATGGTGCTGGCGGTGCTGGCGTTTAATATCGTGCATCCCGGCACGGTGCTCACGTGGCCCGGGTCCGAGATGCCGGGCTTCTTCGCGACTTGCACCGGATTTTTCCGGAAGAAGAAGGAATTCGAGAAGATTGAGGAGGGGTCGGGTGGTGATGAGATGTCTTCCCTTCAGAAGGCATAGTGTGATGATGTAGGAGTAAGAGTTCCAGAGAATGGAAATGTTGTGCGATAAAGTATTATGCCGCAAGGATCTAGTGCCTTTTGATGCACAGTAACAAAGCTGGTTTCTGAGTATATACTACTAGTTCGACATCCCAGGCGAACAGATCCTGTCCTACTATTACGCCATCCAAAATCTCGTTGAAAACAATCACCAGCAATTCAATGCCGAGGACACAGACATCTCCAGGAAGCAGCCTCTCAGTACTTGAGCCAGCCGGACTACCCCAAAATAGAGCTGCATGGCATACTCCGGCCCAGCCCTTTTCAGATGCATTCCCTGCCGTATCAAGTCTACCTCTCAACGTCCATTTACGGAGCAGCTATATACATACTAGCCTAGTTACCGCTCTTGTTGACCTGCAGGTCGATTCTGCGATACTGTAAAGCCAATAACACGCGAGAACATCTTCCTCATGCGAGAGCGAGCTGGATCCAGAAGCAGGAAGTGAAGCGCGCATCATCCCGGACCCCCAAAGCCCTGCATAGGAACTCTTTAGAATGATACAAACCCCTCAGACCGACTCCTGAGATTACACCAAACTACCCAAGGTAGCTCTGTGGGTTTGACGGATACTTGCTCATCAACTATTTTCCGCAAGCACGGATAGTTCGCCATTGATTACTCTACCCGTCATCAAACTTCAGCGTCGTACAGTGACAGAGACGTTCAGCCAACCACTGGACTGCAAGGTCTGCAGTATAGACAAAGCGGACGTAGGCCTATTCCCCGGCTATCACCTTGCCCAAACCTCGGAGACCGACGTCCGTATAAGTCGAGTTGTATCACCGCCCTCCCAAGAAACAACATCCGCACCACCCACACACCCCCTTAAACACCATCGACCTCACCAGACAAACCCATCACCACACATCCATAGGTAACCACGCCCTCAAACCAGCAAATCAAACAAACCAGAAAGGAAAGAAAGAAAAAAAAAAAACCCCCAATCATGTCTCCCACCCCAGCAGACCCCAACACCACCCAGCAGCAGCAGCTCTCCCCGGACCTCCCCCGCCCCACGACCTACATCACCGGCCACGACCCCTCCACCGGCGCCGCCGTCGTCGCCGACGCCCGCCCCGCGCGCTGGCAGCCCTTCGAGGGCGGCACCATGGCCTTCAACCAGGTCTACACCAACCCCTTCCCCGCCGACCTCAACGCCGACGCCGACCTCCGCTTCCACGACGACAAGCTCGCCAGCGGCACCCTCGGCCTCGCCACCAAGGGCGGCTCCGTCTGCCGCATGGTCGACTTCTCGCCCGAGTGTATGTCCTTTTTTTTTTTTCTTGTTTCTTCCTATCTTCCTTTGCCTTTTTCCCTTTTCCCTTGCTTGTCCTGAACCTACTCTTCCCTTCGCCTTTGCCTCTGCTTCTGCCTTGATATACTCTCGCCTCATCACACCCTTCCTCACCAATTCAAGCCAGCACATCGTCAGCAACCCAATATATCCTCCTCTTGCTTCTCTCTCGCTCCCCGCCCCTGAGATAAATCCTTGTCATCCCTTGGGCCCCCCTTAGCCTCGCTACCCGGGTTGAAGACAAATTCCCCAGATCCCCAAACTCCCTGACTTCCCCAACCCAACCCCCCTCCCCCCAAAATCTCAGCCCAACCCAGCCCAAACACGCACATCACGACCCACTGACTCACGCGCACCCCGTGCCCCAGACGTCTGCATGATGCACCGCACCCAGTCCCTCGACTTCGGCATCGTCATGGAGGGCGAGGTGGACCTGCTCCTCGACGACGGCACCTCCACCCGCATGAAGCGCGGCGACATCGCCGTCCAGCGCGCCACCATGCACGCCTGGCGCAACCCGAGCAAGGACGCGTGGGCCCGCATGGTGTTCGTGCTGCAGGACACCAAGCCCCTGTTCGTCAACGGCAAGCGCTTCGGCGAAGATTACGGCAAGGGAACGGAGGGGTTGCCACCGAGCGGGAATGATGACTGAACGGCGGAAAGGAGCGACGGTTACGATGTCACAGAGGCATGGCGGTTGTTTCTAGGCTCGGAACTTGGGACTATGTTGATCAACCAGGAAAGGAAAACGCCGTTGTTATGCTAATATATGCTATCTCGGGTATTGTACCTTCTGAAACGAATAAGTAGGTATTAACAGTATAGAGATACGACGTATGTGCATCATTTCCTCATATCGCTCTGCGACTCTGCGCAAGCAACATATCACTGCGCCGGCAAAAACTTGCGGCGATCATCTTCCTCCCTCTCTCGGCTCGGCGCTTTGTGCCTTGCGGTAGCCGGGGCACGATGCAAGCATCGTGCCGCATGAGCGGGCTCGGACTCGATGAGATACGTAATCTGAGCGATGGGTCATGTTGATGGCCCATCAAATAAACCGAGTTACCAGTTCACATCCAGCTCTTAAGAAAACCTCATGACCTGATAATCGAGCCCACCGACTCTCCACTAGATGTATCGAGCACATCTGTTGTACCGATCACCTTGCCTTCCGCATCGAGGGCCGTCACTCGGACAAAATCAAGCGCTGTCGTTGGCGTGATAGGAGTCTCGAAGCCTTGTTTCGCAACCGTGGTTATGTGCTGGAGATTAATGTGGGATTCACCTCCGGACTATTGATGAGGTTAGAGACCAGGACCGAAGCAGTATTCATCCGAAGCATACGTACCAGTGACCATGATGCGACTTCGGTAGCACCGTTCCAGCTTACATAGACAACCCCGTCAACGAAGGCGATATCCGGGTTCCAGGTAGGCTTGCCCACCCAATCCATCTTGTAGACGCGGTACAACGGACCACCGCCATGTTCGGTGGTGTCCCAAGGCCGAATCTGGATGTCCATTACGACTTGTCCATCCGGAGTAAACTCTGTGCAGGCTGGAACGACACCCCAACCGATGATAGCGTTGCCATTGGGCAAAAGGTGGTAGCCACCCTGAGCCCATGCCTGGACACTCCTAGGGTGGTAGAATTCGGTAACAACCTTGACGGTCATGAGCTCGGTGTCGAGGGCAATGCGCAGACCACGCGTGCAATCAGTCGTACAGCCGTCGGTCGGCGAGTTGGCGTGCATGTTGTGGTTGTCGAACAGGGTAATCTCGGTCTCGTTCTCATCAACAAAGCGGACATCGTGCTGATACATGAAGTTGGTGGCCCGGCCTGCGCTTAGATCTTGGAACGAGTTTTTCACGCCACCAACTTGCCATATTCTGCTGCCGTCGGTACCATTGATGAGCGCTGCTGTTTTGAGGTGGCGAATAGAAATCAGATAGTTGCCGTCGACAGTTTTCGATATGGCGTTCATGTGGAACCAGTCCCAGCCACCATCCTGGTAGTTGAATGGATCGGCCTGGGACTCGGTGTAGTCGAAATGATCACTGGCCCTCCATGTGAATCGCACTTCGCCTGTCGCAATGTCCACTTCCTGGAACGCACAATCTAAAAGCAAGCCGTCGACTGGACCACCAACCGATCTCAAGTCCTTTACGACAGGATGGTAGTTGTTCATGATAGCGCCGCCGTCCTTGGTAAAGTGAAAGTCATGACTGTCCGCACCAGTCTCAAGGCCAGTCGTAGTTAGATTCCTGAACTCAGTATAAGTACTGTCAACAATCATGCCGCCACCAGTTCCGTGTCCTTTGAAATCATAGCCGGACCAAAAAGTCAAATACGACGAGCCATTGTAGACCTGCATTCGGGTGTCTGTTCCACCGGCCCATTTCGGGTCTGCATAGACAAGACTGAGATCTGTTCCGTCTAGAATCATCGGAGTGGCGCCTTGACCCGGATTTCCCGGCGCCAGGAAGAAATGTGTACCGGAAGTCGATGCATTCTTATCCCACTTCGTGATTAGAAAGCGAGGTGAGACTAAGTGGGAAGAATGATAGGTCTGGTTGGGCCGAGTTCCATATGCGCCAGCATTAAAAGCATCGTAATCGGTGATCATAGGCAGATCCGCAAGAACTTGGACAGCCCGGCAAGCAACGGTAAGGAGCGTATAGAAGCGAAAGGAGGGCATGTTGGCGACGGCCAAAGGTATGGGCAGAGTACGAAAACAAAAACGGGCGGGCGCTGAAGGAGGGAGAGAATGAGAACAGATACAAGTGCTGTTCCAGGGTTAAGGCTCAAGGTAATAATAAAAAGATTCGAAAAGGAGGCAAGTCAGGATAAAATTAATAGGTGAGTATGTAGTGGGAGGATTACAAGGCTTGCTGGGATGGCGATTGTGATCAGATGAAGCCGGGATGGGTACCGCTATACAGTATCAAATTTGAGTGCGACGGTCGGTCCAACGATCAACATTGAATCGATTGGAGTGGGTTCGATCAGTATAGGACATGGATAGTCAGTAGTTTGCTTGGCACGACCTAACCGGCTGGCCAACTACAGCAACGGGCGACCGAAAGGCGAGGCTTGACCTTGAATAGACGAGGGTACTTGTAATGCGACAAACGGCGGCGTCATTGAGAACCCAGAGTCGAGACGTGAAACTCGTTCGTATATGTAGGAGACGAAGGATGGGACGGCTGTGGTTCGGCCGAAACGTCTGACAAGTCTGTGTATAGTGATCCTCCGGGAGTGGTAGAGGTTGAGTTCCAGAGGTAGTAGATTTTAAACGAAGCCAACATCAAGCCCAAAAAAAAAAAGCACGGGAAGTCGTGGAAGGCCACGAAACACACAAGGAGCCGACGTGTACCCAGCACGGTAAGTGATGTTCGCGGCCTTGTGGATTCGTGACATTTGGGAGGTGGAGTGACGACAGGGAGAGGCACGAGAGGGTCCTGGAGGCAGAGCAGAGTCTGGGCTGCTTGGGCAAGTTCAGACAAGTCTTGACTGGGTGAAAGCAAAATTGGCGTATGCCAAGCCCGTCCAGATATGCACTAAAGAAGATGGTTGGAGTTTTCTGCTGATCGCGACCCTGCGGTTGAAACAAGCTTGGGTTGGGATTCCTCCTTGTCGGCTTGGCATCTCCCTCCTTTTCCGTGTATTGGACGTTACCAATCTATCTACCGGAGCAGGATGTTGCCTTGACCTGGAAATCGTGTGTTATTCCACGCAGGCATCCAAATGGAAGCGGGTATGTAGTCGAGATGCTCATGCATTCTAGAGTTAATAATAATATGTATGTACCTGCGTTTGATATGATTTGTGCGAGGCAGTGGTGCACCATTTATTTATTACCTACATACCTAAGGTAGGCTACGTGTAGGCAGGTACCCCCTTCTGCTCTCGGCTCCCGCCATGTATGCTGGGTTTGTGAAAGTAGCGGGGCTTCCAGAAGGGATGGATAGGCGTTTCACATTTCGGGAAAATATAAAGATAGCAGTGACGTAGACGCTACCTTGTCACGGCCGCAATACCAGCGCTTCGACTAAGTCCTTCAACTACCGCAGCTATCTATCGACATCAGTCGCTGGCCTTTGCTCAACCGCTGGCGCGCCCTACCGCGATTGTTTCAATGGAGTGCAGAATCTACGACATCACTAGCATGCGGCCATGAATGCGAATGGGAGGTATTGGGGATATCCATGTGCTGTAGGAAAGTACACTATGTATCAGGGGCCTTTTGTGGGGAGCTCATCACTGTTGCCGCTACCTGCGTGTGCCTCTGGCTCTGGGATGTACATAGGAGGTACGTAGGACTGGCCGCGATTGGTCATATGTTTGCAGGTGGGCACAGGTCGACGCACCAACTGTGTTATCGCTGGTGCTGAATCGCCTCCTTTGCCTTGTACACGCGTCCTTTTGAACAGCCCCCAGTAGCCTGGCAGCTGGGTCGTCCAGAAATGAATTACGTGTTGTCCTCTACCTAGGTAAAATAATAGTCTAAGCCCCATTCCCGAATCCATCTTCTGGTCAATTTATTACTGTACTGTGTATGTAGTCATGACAGCCACCTGCACCATTTGCAATTCACTGATGAGTTCGCGACGCATCCGAAAGGCTTGTCCCAGACGGAGGAAACGTAACAGGGCCCAACAGTGGTACGAGGGGACGAGCTTTATGATATGCGGATCAAGCCTTGCAACAAGCCAAGATGGCAACTGCATGGCGCCTTCCAAGGCAGAGTCGAGGCTTGATCCGCATATCTGCGCATATCACAAGCTTGTCCCCCGTTTACCGCAGTAGGTACTAATGCTGATCTTTCCATCTTGGATGTCTCCCCGGTCCTTTTTCGCTTCGCAGCTTCCACTTTGAACACCAAGCTCTGCCCAGGTATCGTCACGAGACCGGGCAAGAAATTACCCATCAGCTCTTGACAAACTCCTGACAATTATACTCATCGATCAGTTCCCAATCGGTTGACAACATCGACTCAACCGATTGCAACATGCCCCCGGGAGCTTTGTCTCTTGGCGTACATCTCCCCGTCTCCTTTTCAGCCCTCAACGCCGGCATTTGCTCAAATCGATCTAGCCTCGTCTTCTAGTCAATTCTGATTCGCGGACTAATGCTTCCACTGCACAGTATAACATGCTAATTGGCAGCAAGTATGCCGTGTACTCGCAGCATCCGTCCTGCATGTGTCCGCTGACTACGAAGGTTGATGCAACCAACAACTTTCATACTGGGCTGGAATTTGTCCTCTTGTCATCGATTTTGCACACAGGCGAATGAGCTTGATTGAACTTGCGCCCGCCTTACTGCACCAAAGCCCGCATCCTGGATTAAGCGACCCGAGCAGGCCGACCCAGCCGTCGTGAGGCCCCGATGGCCGGTCCCCGCATCGCCCGACCGTGTATCGTCTCCAACGCCTCTTATGTACTTGGTCAAGTTCGGAGCACTCCTGGATGATCTGTATGCGTGCAAAGTGTCAATGTAGATCGACTTCATTCAGTGCGCAAGGGCAGGTTTTGCGAGCCTTTCTAGATAGGTAGGAATCACTAGTAAGCGCATCCTCGGGCTGCGGCTTTTGCCACTTTCTGGAGGGCTGAATTGGGAAGCCGAATGATACCCGGTGTCGGAAGTGTAGTCTGTATCGGCTGCTCTCAAGTATGGCACCGAAAAGGTCGCCTGCTTCAGGACCATGAAAAGCTGTAAAGTGTTGATCATTGTATACTTTGTTACTCGTAAGCTATACGATCTCTTAGGCAGGTCTTTACGGTATCGGAAGGCATGGGCAAACAGATTCGATGCCCGTGCAGGTTCCCAACCGCGGTCATGATCCAAACAACACCGGTCAGGGGGCTTGAAGTAAACTGCATACACTCATCGGACGGGCCAGCGGTCTGATACTGTACATTTCATCACGTGCTGCCGTCATGAACATCGCGACGATAGATACTCGCTAGAGTCAGATCACCCTTCGTCGCACAAAACACGGACATACGTAGCAATCTGATGCATGGAACTTCTCGTGAGTATAGCAACAAGACTCTCTGGTTTGTCGCTAATGATTTAGTACATAGGCTGCAATGTAGACAAAACCACAGACATTCAAAAGCACAAGCTGTTGTAGTCAGTCGTATGCAAATCTTGCTGCCCATTTGTCACCTGCCCGATTACACGAATTGAAGAGGCAACTCGATTATATATATATATATATATATATATATATATGAGAGGTCGATAGAGGGTTATAAGGTAGCATCAGAGCAGTTTGGGGACATTTGAGGTACATCAATCGCCGTCAGTCTGCGTAAAGACTTGGGTGAGTTGCTGAGTTGGATAGTCCAGGCACAGGCAGCCGCATATATTCACATTGATTGCACCTGGTTTCATGATATCAAGAGTGTGGACCCTTCGTTCAAAAGATGGAATTGACGCTCGTGCTTATAGAAAACAAAGTCTGCAATGAGGACTGAATTGGATATAGGATCCCCTGAGTCGCTAGGTCTGTGGGCATCACATCTACGATGATTGGAATCACCAAAAGTGCAGGAACTTGGTCATCTGGGGCACCACAAACGTTCAGAGAGGCTCAACCATCAGCTTAGGAAGCACGACCGACTTGTTGCCTACATACCAATCCAGGCTTTGTTGGCCTAACTCTCAGACCCTGTGGGCGAGCTGGCGCGCCGCGCCTAGCATGATATCTGTGGTGAGGACCTCATCCAACGTCAAATAGGCACGATGATGATGGAGGTATTCATCAACTTCCTGCCACGCCACTTCTGAAGATCCCGTACAGATAATACTTACATTCGAATCAATGCCAGGTCTTCGAGGTCTATTAGAGTTTCCGCTTAACGGAGCTCGACCGTCTAATACCAGAGACGTCTTGCTTCGCCCAGGCGACGAGGCACTTCAAGACGGTCAAGCCTTCATTAGAACCAAAGCATTGATGCTTATTGCTCACATACACTGCCAGTGGTCTCGAAGGCCATGTTGTCTGTCGCCTGTTCTGTGCTCATCGGATGCCCGGCAGTACTGCATCACCAGTTCAGAGTCAATCCCACCAAACAGCGTGGGTGGTAGATCACGCTCAACACCCGCAAACATCGATCCGACTTACCAACGTGACTGAGCTTGAATACATACCTGCTTTAGTGTTACTTGGGTTTCCCATATCAGCTCGCCGCCTTCGATATGCCCGGTGCGCCACCTGCTCTCTGCACCAAGTACCAAAACCATCCACCTACCATCACCAGCACAGCACACCGTTTCCAAGTTGCCAATGTGCCACATTACCAATTTCTCTCACTACTTTTTTCCCACCTCCTTCTTCCCACGAATCTCTTCCAATCCCTGCCTCTTGTGAATTCTGACGACGCCTGCCACCCCCCTCTGCCCACCCCCTCCCACCTCTCATCACCTCAATCGATCCGAACATTTAATCTTGTGAGTATCACCACCATCACCTGTTCCCATTGCACTCGACTACGTATATTTGGTGCCTCGAGACTCCCAACCCCTTGACCGACTGACAACGCTGCAGCCCCTACGATTAGCCATGGATATACCCGATCCGCGCGAGGCTGCTCTCACGCGTGCCCGGGCGCTGAAGAAAACCTTCCACGTCGTCCAGGAGCTCGCAAAGGCATGCCCGCCCATCAACGCCGAGGTCCGCGCCCACTGTATATATTGCGAGCAGCCCGGCCTCCACACCTGCGGCCAATGCCAATCCGCGCGTTACTGCTCACGAGAATGCCAGGAGAAAGATTGGCCAGTTCACCAGCTCGTGTGCTACTCGTACCTCGAGTTCTCCGACGCGAAGCGCCCTTCCACTCATCACGCCCGCGCCATCGTCTTCCTGGCCGAGGAGAACAGCAAGCCTCGATTCATATGGATCGAAGAGTTCACCGAGTCGGGATACTCATTCCCCGTCATCGACTGCTGGCTGGGCTCCTACGCGCGGTACTCGAACATGGTCACGGACATGAACGAGCCCCTGGACCGGGCCGGACACTGGAGCATCGGACACGGACTACTCATGATCGGCCTCAACGAGCAGCCTGTGCCTGGCGTGCCGGTCAACGCCTCCATCGTTTCCCTTGGTAGGCCCGGCCACATCAAGACCTGGTTCGGCAACCAGATCGTCGTGGCCCGGAAGCCCAACGAGAAAGGGGCACGCGGCATCACCCTCGACGACGTCGACCTGCGAGACTTTCGCCACGCCGTCGATCTGTACCAGCACCATCCTCTGAATCCTTGCATCACGAGCCCCCAGCGATACAATCTCCCCACTGTTCCCGGTGTCATCAGTAAGTCTCATTGCCTTCCAGACTAGGTGCAAACCAAGCAACATAGCTAACACTCCCCCCGTCCACTGCGACGGCGCCCTCAAGCGCCTCGCGCCCCTCGGCCTCCACTCACGCATCGAGCCCGTCACCATCCCCCTCCACTGCCTCGAGACCCCCGACCCATCCCAAAACATCCAAGAAGACGCCTGCGCCGCCCTCCTCAAGCTGGGCCTCCGCTGGTTCTGCCGGCGCTTCCCCCCAAGCACGCAATGGCCCGAATCCGAGATCAGCAGCACCGGTACGCGGAACCTAGCGGCGCGACACCTGGCGACCGGCATGCGCAGGACCGGCGGCGGCGCCGGCGGCGGCGACCGCCTCTCCATGTATCAGGTCCGGGACGCCGGCACCGTCGTTGTCTTCGACCAGGGCGGCGCGGCCGTCCAGCCGGCGCACGTCGAGGCCGTCAACGCGTACTGGGACGGTCTCGGCACCAAGGTGGCGCCGCGGGAGCCGCCCGCGGAGACGCTGGCCGAGGACCTGGCGAGACAGCGAGGCAGACAGAGGGATGCGGAGCGTGCCGCTACCGCGCGGCCGTCCATGGAGGGATTCAAGGCGTTCTGGGAGCTGTGGAGGGCGCGGGATGACGCGTCGGCAGAGGATCTCGAGGCCGTGGAGTCGCCTTACGCCATGAGAGGGACCCTGGGGAAGGAGGACGAGCAGTTCATGGCCGAGGTGTTCAGGGTCGCCCTGCAGACCACGAAACTTGTCGCACTGGTGACGGAGCACTAGGTCCAATCGGCTTTTGGAACTTTGAGAAAGCATTTGAGCGACGAGGAGGAGGCGGATGAATTTCTGGATCATGACGAGAGGGGATGGAAAAGAAGGAAAGTTGAAATTTGGTTTTATCGCAAGAGATACCCGATGGGACGCCACCTGTCGCAGTCCCATCATACAAATTCCGTTTGTATGTTAATTCAACGCCTAGTGCTTGAACTCTACATGATACAACGTGTGCAAGCCTCGACCTGACCGACAGTCAGATGTTCTTCCACGTTGATGATAGACCACTGAGAGCCGACGATGAGCCCAGATTAGTCCAATACCGTGAAGTGATGTTAGAGATATCTCGACTTCAAGTCCCCGATGTATACTTATGTATCATACCCACATGGGTGAGGGAATCGCAATTGAAACGCAAAGAAATAGTATGTTCCTCTAGCATCCTACGAAACCTATAACTTGCAGTGACGGAATGACCACTCACAATCGTCGTGTGACTCTAGTTCTATCAATCGCTACACATGCTCCCTCAACACATGACTGATGCAGATAGCAGAGGCGCCGAGATCCGACATAGAAATCTGCGTCTAGCTGGCATATCAGAGCGCTTCAGTCTTCCCCAACGCCATGTCCCAAATCACTCAGTAACACTACCACCCGCCCCCTCTCCATCTCCAGTCTTCTTTCGATCAGCCCCGACCTTCTTCTCCCTCCTGTCCTGGTCATCACCCGCCTGCACACGTCTGCGCGCATCAATGTACATCATGTATTCCTGGTACGTATGCGGCAGGACCTTGAGGTCCCCGGGCACCGAAAACGTGTAGTTGAACTGGCCCGTCGACCGCGCATTGCCATGCTCCACGTCCCTTACCTTACTATCGACACGCACATGCAGCCGCGTCACCGGCTTCTCCCCGTCCGCCTGCGCCGGCTCGCTCCCGTCCTCCTCCAGCAGCGGCGGGTCCGTGTACACGATCGTCGCCGTCAGGTACAGCACGCTGCCCACTGGCACCGGGTTCCGGAACGTGCACGGATCCGCGCTGATGAACGTCGGCCGTGCGTGCGCAAACGACGCCGCGCAGCAGAAGGCCAGCTCGAACGTCTGCTTCAGGTGGAACCCGCCAAAGATCATCGTCTGGTGTCGGTTGCGGTACTGTGGCTGCATAATGCTCGCGGTGTTGAGCTGCGTGCGGGCCATCGGCACCACATTGCTGGGCTGGCGAAGGGAGTTGTTCGGATCGTGATACGCTAGTTGACGAAGCCAGATCTTGTGAATAAGAGCTGACTCTGGGTCATTTGGCTCCGTCTCCAACAACGATATCTTGCGATTGGCCTTCTTAGCTGCAGCCTTGGCCTCTCCGGCCTTGAATATCTGCTCCTCCTCTGGTGTTGTGGGGATCAGCTTGGGAATGTTAACAGGCTTTTTCGTAGAAGAATCGAGTGCAACCATGGTGAAAGTGCAGGTAAGCAGGACGTCCTCAGGTCGGCTGGGCTCGCCTTCAGGCCTCGCTCGCGCCACCTTACACGTAATTTCGACGCTGGAACGACCCGAGGCATAGGTGACCTGGCCAGTGTACTCGAGGTCGCAGATTTCGGTAAGTGGGTGGGCGATGGTGATACGATCCAAAGCAGCGGTGACAGTAGTGACGCCGGGACCGGTGTGCTTGTACACGACGATGCCGGAGAGCGCGTCAAGGTCCATAAAGACTGTACCGAGTCTGCCAGCCGATACTCTAGGTTAGTACAGAAACCAGCCTGCGCAGCTTTCAAGACACAACGATTGGCGCTTGAGGGATAACCAAGAAACCTGCACGCACCGTATATGCCCAGACGAATTGATATACGTATCGCTCAACCACGGATCCGCGCCAAGCGGCAGCACCACCCGGTGATAGCTATCGCTCATCTTCTTGGGCGTCATATCCCTCTCTCCAGGATCCCCATCGCCTGAAGCCGCGCTCTTGCCCTCTTGCTGCTGTCGCCATGCCTCAATCCACGGCGTCGGAAGCCGGTTGTCGGTCAACCCTCGAAAGACACCATCAGTGTAGCGGGCGCGTGTGGTGTGTAGATTTCTTCGCGTCGTCGCTAGACCAGGTAGCGCCCGCAAATTTCGCGGGGCTACCGGAGGCTCGAGACGAAAAGTCGATGCGAGAAGATGCCTGATGGACGTTTTCTTGCAGGCCATGGTGATGGAGGCGCGGTGATAGTCTGATACGGTGCGAGCGAGCCGCGATACTTCACAAGATAGGCGCGCTACTTTATATTCGTCGGGTCGTCCGTTTGCCTCGGACTACTAAGGCACTACCAAACACGACGAATGTGTACGCCCGCGTTTCGCCGATGAAGCTTCCCAGATGCATGTACCAATGGGGGAGAATGACGTATACGCTCGATTAGACGATTATTAGAATGCCGAGAAACCCCTGTAGATGCAATATTGGAGAGCATTTCTATAACGCAGCTTGCACCTATCTCAAGGAGTATCATCAGTACGGCACGTACCTTGAGCATAGAGGTGATAAGGTGAATAACCCATCAAAGGTTTCCACGTTCTAGATTTTCCATTACATAGATTTCACAGAGAGCTTGTCTCAAGGATTCTAACATATCATTTGTGGTATCGTACATTTGTTCTATTTTTACAATAGTGCAGCTGTCTGTACGTTCGCTGTCCGATTCTGGCTGTCTTGGTATGTTGATACATATGGCACATTCTCGGATGCATTTAAAAGCATTCGATGAGACAAAACAACTTTATGTTCCACCACGAAGTCGTGATAACTCCTTGTACTTTTCAGCACCACCGTGGCCGTAAAGTGGTAGGTCTCTCTTCGCGAGCTCCCTCTGCATAAGCTTGAGTTGCCCAATAGCCTGGGCCTTGTCGCCACGCGTCAAGCGCTTCTGGGCGACATTTACATTTGATAGCTCGATCAGATCTTGACGGTTTTGTTGGATCTCATCCGTGAGGGTCTTTGGCTTCGGAGGTTTCTGGAGGATGTAGAGAAGAGACTGAACAGTTTTTACGTCTGTGAGCTTGTGATCCGGTACAAGGTGACCGCTTAGCTGGAAAATTCGCTTGCTGACCTATCGACGAATGTCAAGTTAGTAATATCCAAGGGGTTATCTCAAAGGGTCACATACCGCAAACCTGAACCTGGGTTCCGACAGCGAGATAGCTTTCCAGCTCTTGTCCCAAGCTTGACTGTGCTCCTGGGCTTTCCTTTTGGAGAAACGAACATTCGAATCAGGACCTGTCGGCTCCGTCCGCTGTAGATCATCCACGATGGAAGGTGCATCGCCTTTTATCGATGGAGTTCCATCGACGGACGTAATTTCAAGCTGCAAAGCCCTTGAATATTCTTCCCGCGCTCCGACAGGCCACTGCCCGGTCAATAAATCCTCTCGACCAGCTTGTACGAGCGCACACGCCTCTGCCACGGCGCGGCGTACTGCAGCTTCGATCAGGGCAGGCTGGATGACCTTGGCTTTTGGCCGGAAGCTGGTGAAGTTTGCCTCCTTGCTCCAATGCTTGTCCGAATTCCACCACTGTTGGTAGCCACCAACAGTCTCAAGCCCGTTGGATGTCTGTGCAGGTACGTAGGATGGGTCGTCAATCTGGGTTTGGAGGACTGCTTCGGATCGTCGAGGCGGAGGTACGAACAGCCCATCTAGCTCCTGGCCTTCCATTTCGGCTAACGCCAGATCGTCCTCGAACTCGTTAGATATTTCTGAATGGTGAGCCAGACTCTGCGGAGTAGGTTGCGGATTGGACGAATAACATCGGGCGGGACATGGTCGGTAGAGAGCTGTTGAAGATGGAATTCGGGGAGTAGCAAGTTGAAGGCTAGCTTGCGCTTTCAGGGGCGCAATGGAAGAGCGCGAAGCGGGTGCTGTAACAGACAGGCCAGCGGGCCGCCCGAGTCTCGTTACCCGTCGCATGTTCGATTGAGTTGAAGCTGCCACGAAATACCGATCCGTCGTCGCGATCTGAGGCTCAAGGAGTTCGCAGCCGATATTTTTTCAGGGATGCTTGATTCGATATACGCAGCGCCACAGCGCCCCGACCACAGGACTAGATGGACTGTGGCTTTGCTTTGCTGTGAGTGTGGACAGCTCCAGCCACAGATCTTTAGGTAAGCCCGCAGCTGACGTGTACCTTCGTACCTCCTTTGGACCCTGCAGCACCACTGATTGACCCATTGCAGGGTGGAATCGTGGATAGGATGGCATTCGTCACCATCAATGCGATCAAGAATTGCATCTCTCCTACACTTTCTCACTAGCTATGCCTTGTAGTTGAAGCCAAAAGTTTGAATGAGTAGGATCTTCAAATGCCGCCATTGCAATTTCTCCTACTCCTCATAGGGGTATTTGCCTCCTATGTGGCCGCTGCTTGTGAGTGCTATGTCTAATGATCCATTGTACCTCTTCACACTTGACTGACCAGTTGTTCTCATATTTAGCTCCGCCAACCTTTTGTAAATGCACCTGCTTCAAGAACAGCACCTTGATCCAGCTCGGCCCACAGTCCTCGTCTGGCTCTGGCAGCAGCAGCGGCAGCAGCAGCAGCAGCTCCAACTCGCAACACGCCCTCCGCGCCGTCGAACTCGACAACCTCGAGACTCCTACCCTCGAATCCCGCGCCGCCTCATCCTCGTGCACGCAATGCACCCGCGCCTTCTGCCTGTCGCATAACCTGCCGATCTGTAAGGATGCAGAGGAGACGGATGTGCTAGCTACCTGTTTCCAGCGCGACAGTCGGAAGGACCAGATTATAGTCTGGGGCTTCATATTAGGGACCGCGGGATTGCTGGGATGGGCCGCGGCCAAGAGAGTCGTCGAGATCCGCCAGGGCAAGAAGACCGCCGCGCTTGGCCTCGCTGGTCCGGGAGGCCAAGATAGGGGTGCATATACGCCTGTCGATGGGTGATGATTATCTGTAGGCAATCCCTCCTGTATAGGACATGTAGGACACCAGTGTTCTTGGAGTTTGAATTCACTTGGCGTTCAGGAGTGCCGGGAACTTTCGAGCGTCTTAGCTTTCAATGAGACCACAGATCAAAGACTAGACTTTGTGTAGATGAAATGCATTTTCGCGTGCTATGCGTCAAGTAATTGCCCGTCGTGGGCCAAGTTCAGGGCTATGGACCTGCTGGCATAACCATGTTGTCTGCGTCGCCCGGCAATAGTGTAGATACCCCATGGTATCCCCTTTTCGCACCTGCTTTTTCATGTAAAACAGCCCACTATCTCGTGTGCTATAGATGGCTGAAAATTTTGTCTATTCCCCGATTATCCATAAATGGTACGCTGTGATGAAATACATTCCGTCTAAATCAAATAAGAACCCGACCCTATCTACCAAGACGACACCTAGTCCTCCTCGATACGCGTAGCCTTGTGATCGACGCCAGTGCCATTGGACGCGCCGTTCTTCTCGCGTCGGGCACGTACAGCAGCAGCCAAGTCCTCAAGCACATTAACAGTGTTGTCCCAGTCGATGCAGGCATCGGTGATGCTGACACCCTTCTTCAGGCCTGCTGGACCATCAGCAGGCACTTTTTGGTTGCCCTCGCTGATGTTAGACTCGATCATGACACCGACGATGGCCTTCTCGCCGTCTCGTAGCTGGTCACCGATGACTTTGGCAACCTTGGGTTGATTTCGGTGATCCTTGTTGGAGTTTCCTGGAATGGTGTTAGTTGTGTTCAGGTTCAACATTGTCATTGCATTCTGCAAATGGACTAACCGTGCGAGCAGTCTACCATAATAGCCATTTTCTGGCCCTTCTTGGCCAAGGTATCCTTGGCTTCCTGGATACTGTCCTTGTCGTAGTTGGTGCCTTTGGTACCGCCACGCAGGATGACGAATCCATGCTCGTTACCAGAGGTTCTTGTGATTGCAGCCAGACCCTGCTTGGTGACACCCATGAAATGATGCTGAGAGGCAGCAGCACCGATGGCGTCGATGGCGACGCCGAGATTACCGTCTGTACCGTTCTTGAATCCTATGGGGAACGATAGACCCGAGGCTAGCTCTCGGTGCAACTGCGACTCCGTGGTACGAGCACCGATGGCGCCAACGGAAATGAAGTCGGCAAGGAACTGGGGGGATATGGTGTCGAGCATCTCTGAGGCGATGGGCATGCCAGTGTTGGTGAGATCACTGTACATTTGGCGGCAGACGCGCAAGCCCTTGTTGATTTTGAAGCTGTTGTCGATATCGGGATCATTAATCAAGCCCTTCCAGCCAACGGTAGTACGCGGCTTTTCAAGGTAAGCGCGCATGATAATGCAAAGGTCATCAGATAGCTTCTCAGACAAACCCTTGAGTCGCTGCGCATATTCATGCGCAGTGGCAGGATCATGGATGGAACAAGGTCCAACAACAACCAGGAGGCGGTCGTCACGGCCCATAATAATGGCAACAGCATCCCGGCGTCCCTTGACCACAGCCTGAAGGGAGACATCCGTCATGGGGATCTCAGATACGAGGAGAGCGGGTGGGATCAGAGGATCCTGTCCCAGGACTAGTGTGTCGGTATGTATCAGCATTTTTCCCTTACTCGATGAATTTCTCTACTGGGTCCGAAGGACGTTCGATTGGTGTGGAAAGGGCGAAAGTCGTATATAACCAAGCCAGGTGAACTCAAGTGATGTGAGACGAAGCAATAAGAACAATTTGAGGCCGGATGGAGTAGAAAACAACAACTTTCGAATAGGGAAGAGTACAAGCAGACGCAAGACGGGCGGGTGTCACATACCTCTCATGTCATCGGCCTTGAGAGGCTCCATGTCGATTCCCGGCATACTGGCGGTGCTGGATCTCGACGTACAAGGAAAGGGGCTATGGAAAGTTGCAGGTTGCTCGGGATCTATAGCTACGGAACCAGGGCAGGATGTAGCGTGGAGTTAGAGGAATAAGTGTACGCAGGCGGGGTCGGCGTAAGATAGTGAAGTAAGATGAGAAGATATAGGTGAACAGGGTATAATGAAGGTGAAAAGAAGCTACAGCTCCTTAAAGATGTTGAGGCTCGAGGTGCAAGTGCAGTATGAAGCTATGAGGTAAGGGAGGTGAGTCAGTGAGCAGGGGGAAAAAGTCTTTTGGTGTTGTTAGACTTGTCGGGCCGTTGCGAAATTCGGGTTCTCGCAGTGGTACGATGGAAGGGGGCAATTGGGTTGCAGGAAGCCTCTTGTTTTTATAGACAATAAGATGTTGGTTTTTGCGAACGAGGCAGATTCCACAATCAGACAGCAAACCAGCGGAACAGGAATCCCTCGGTAAAGGTTGCTTCCTCTACTGTTTGCGCGGTGAATGTGATGTGTGATGTTCAATGAGGTGGAGCGAGGCCAGTTCAGACCAAAATTCCGATACCTAAAGCGCAGTTTGCCAATGCACCAGTGTAAATGTACCTAAAAGTCGCCCGTAAACGGCCTCTGCAGCGATTCTGATTGGTGTAAGTTTCAAAGGTACTGATGAATGGAGGGGGAGGGGCAGGTTTGAGATGTGACCTCACAGCTCATCCTCCTCGTATCCAACCGAAAATGAATGTGCCAAGGTGGTCTGTGCACGAACATCTTCTTATCTCACATGCATGTATACCTTATTGCCCGCTCCCCAAGAAGAACAATACATCACAAGTACACCGTTCCAGTGACTTTGACATGCGAAATACACTGCGATCTCGGTGCTATGCGCCCTTCGTGGTCCAATTCGACCCTCATGGAGTGCTCGAGGGATTGCGTGCGTCTCGCTTACCGACATTGTAGGTTCCATGCAGCGAATGAAGGGAATCGACTGCATGTCCTATTACGCAGTTCCGTCAATGCCTCAATCACGCCTAACTACATCGTGAGGTAGGTGAGCTGGATAGATTCACTGCCATCGCCAAACTGTGACCGACCTTAGCAGTCTGACCGCCTTTGTTACAATGCTCGCCTGCTTGTCCCATCTTAGGAACAACTGCAACTACCCCATGGCTTCGATGCATGCAGCCAAGCACTGGGGAAGCCTCTGCCCGATCCGCCTTACCCATACATCGCTTCGGTCCCCTTTTCAGCCCCTATCCTGCTATCCATGAGCCTTCCTCATATATCTTCATCTTGCCGCGGCCTTCCATTGTTCCATTTCTCTTCTAGTCCCTACAAGCCGCCCATCCCAGCGACTGTGGTCGTCCTCTTTGACTGGGACCATCTATCCATGTAGACGAAGCGTCCTCACATACGGCTAAATAGCCGCATGACGCTTTTCCAATACAAGTCGGAGGCCATAAGTCCGCCAATGTGTATGAAATAGAATAAATACTCTTAACGCTTTTTCAGGATGGACGTGTTTCTGTCTTGGCAGCTCATTGTCTGCCAGTCGCTTTTGATCGAGAATGTCGTTCTGTGGTTATAGGTCAAAAGGCTTCGGCCTGAGCCTCTCCTCTGTTGCTATATGTCTTTTGTGGCTATCCGGTGCTCTAGCAGCTCCCACCCATTCGGGGCCGCTCGAAGACCGGCAAGATGGAGACTCACATTGGGTTGCTACATGGACCTCGATGCCTCAGCTCGTCGAGCAGAGCAACATGCCGCCATCCCCATTCGTATGTTTCAATCAAGCCATGGTTATGTGGCGAGATCCTAATATTCAGATTTAGTCGGGTTCTAGCACATTCAAAGATGCCACGCTTCGCCAGACCCTCCATATGTCCATTGGCGGCGAGAGGTTCCGTGTCCAAATCTCCAATACCTTTGGGGGCAGCGATCTCCCCATTACAGAAGCCTCTGTGGCGTTGCCGACAGGCGGCAAGGCTGGGGTTGGCGGTATCGACACATCTTCGTTGAAGGGATTGACATTCAACGGGTCTGCCTCCACTACAGTTCCCAGAGGAACGGTCATCTACTCCGACCCGGTCGATTTCAAAGTCAGCCCTCAGGCTATGATTACCGTCACGCTGTACTCGCAGGCTGGGCAATCTGGTAGTAGTATAACTGGGCATCCAGGAAGTCGAACAACCTCATGGATGCAGCAGGTAGGTTTCTATGGCTCGGCAATATCCCACGCACCTCTGTTGCCCTCGCCACGAAAGGGGGGAAATTGACAAGGAGATACAATTATATCTTCTTCTCCCTTTCTTTTGTAGATATTGTTGAAGAGAACCGCTTATGACAGGACTGTCGATCCATATTGGTAAACATGCTGACCTCGGGCTGCCGTCAGGGGAACCACGTGAACGCTTCAACGGTAACGGGCTCGAGCACCAAACACTGGTACTTCCTCACCGTAGTGGAAGCTTGGGCGCCAAAATCAACCGCTGCACTCGTCATCCTCGGTGATAGTATCACAGATGGGCGAGGTAGTACAGATGACGCAAACAATCGGTTTGTGCACCAGATTCGTCCCCTTGCCGGTCTATCGTGTGAAGCTTACACATCCACAGCTGGCCGGATCTTCTCTTGGCTCGAATGCAGAAGGAGGGCATCACCGACGTGGCCGTCTGCAACCAAGCAGCAGGCGGCAACACCGTCCTGACCGGCGGTCTCGGCCCGCCCCTGATGCAGCGCTACAAGCGCGACCTGCTCGCCGTGGCCGGCGCCAAGTACGCTCTGATCTTCGAGGGCGTCAACGACATCGGCGGCGGCTCCACCGACTCGGGTACGCAGTCGCGGCTTGGCAGCAGCCTGACGTCCTCGTTCAAGCAGATCGCCACCGAGGCCAAGGCCGCGGGCATGGCCGTCTTCGGTGCCACCATCACGCCCTTCGGCGGCAGCGGGCAGAGCTACAGCAACCCGACGCGCGACCAGACCCGGCAGACGGTCAACAAGTGGATCCTCGGCGGCGGCGACGGCACCTACAGCGCCGCGGTCGACTTTGCCAAGATCGTGGCCAATCCCTCCAATGCGGCCAACTTGGCTTCGCAGTACGACAGCGGAGACCATCTACACCCGAGTGTCGCGGGATACCAGGCGATTGCTGACCAGTTCCCGCTGGATATCTTCAAGGGAAACGCCACCAGGGACTAGAAGGGTCTTTCGGACTGCAGTCTCCTCGGCTTGCATAGGTGTATATACTGGTGCATGGCTTCTTGTACATAGCTCTTGCTCAATGTCCCAAGCAATGGGAGGGGAACGTCAAGTACATACATTTTTCAGCCACATGCATGTGAAACTCATACCTAAAATGTCTTTGCGGCGCTCCATAAAACCGTTCTGAGTATGCTGTCGAGTCATGCTTCAGCCGTGAAGATAACGCTGAAATTGGTGCCATTTCCGTCGTCACTAACAACAGGGGCAAAGAAACTGCTGTGCGGCGGCTCAAGTTGTCTTCATCGCTGCTTATTCTCCCTTTCGAACGTGGTGGAATTTCTCATAGGATATCATAATTAAGGCTAGGTGAAGTAAATAATAGATTTTCCAGACTTTTCACAGGAGTGCAAAGTATAAATAATGTAAAAAAGTGTGTCTGGGCCTCTGAATGCTACATTTCGCAGAGGGAGACAATGATGCAAAAACGTAAAACGATATCATCGCCCCAGGCGGGGGTCGAACCCGCAGCCTTCGGATGGACTTTAGTTGGAATCACAAGGAATCGTAAAAGTCCGACGCTCTAACCAATTGAGCTACCAGGGCTATGATCGACGGCTTGCTATAAGAATAGATATATCTTTTACCACTAGAAAAAGCGCTCCTGTGGCGCTATTGTGGGGCAAGCGAGTTGTTTGTTGCCCAGCGCTGAGGTTAGCGGAAGAAAACAGACAAATGTCGAAGCCAAAAAGCCTTTGGTTAATTATGCGCTCTTGTTATTAGTCTGCGTCATCATTCCAATTTATGTCAACAGCAAAATCAAGCATGGGAGATACCTAGGTACCTCTGGTCCTGGAATCCATGTGCTGCAAGGTGCTGTCGCGCTTCCAGGTATTTTCGGCCGATACACGGTACCCTGGCTTGGACCGCCTGATTACCGGTACCTTGCCTGGGGCGATCGTCGCCCCAGGCTCTTGTCTTCTGCCCTGGATGCCATACCGATGCCGCTCGAGCTTGAATGTGCGATGCTTCGAGGGCCACGATCTCTGCACTGATGGCCTCGCGTCTTGTGTTCAGCCCTCAGTATTCTTATTGCACTCGCTTAGTACTGCAGTGGCGTTTCTTGTCGAAAAAGGTGTCTGTCGCTTTGTGGGGGCGGGCCTGCATGATGCACCTATCTACCGCAACCAGGTCGTACCCTGGGGTTGCAGGCGGTGACGAGTCGCCATGGATGCGATGCAGTGCAGCCCGGGCTGATGGCTACTCTCCATGCGACGTCCAGTCGTGTGAAACTGATTACCTGGACTGAAGCGCTGGACTCGTTATCTTGGAGTACCTGAAGCACCTAGGTACCCCAGATTTGTCGAGCTGGACGTATCGCGCGAACACATATATTTTGCCAGCTTGACAGACGGTTATTCATAGGTATGCCGTGGATTATCCTCTGCCCCTTGAATCTTATTTCCCCATGTTTTCATCGTGGGGGTTGTTCCATATCTTCTCTGAGCAGGTACACAGGGCGGTATTACTCGGTGCGACTCATTCGTCTCTTGGTCGACCGGCAAGATGTGGTAAGAGCTTGTTGACCTTGTACGTAGGTTTGTTTTTTTTTTTTTTGTTTTTTTTTGTTTTTTTTTGTTTTTTTTTCAAGGGAATGAGTACCATGGTGGCATCTGTCGAAGACGGGGTCCGAGCAAGTACGGCTGATTTAAACGTACTCGTTGGGGCTTTGAGCGCTGCCATCGTCCTTTCTGAGCTACGCATAAAAGATGGACCAATAGCCCTCATCGGGGGAATGCGTCTAGATGTAAACAATCATATGCCTCGACATATCTCGCCCAGCCCATTCCTTGGAGACGGCAGTGGAGTCGGAAGTGTCGTGGTTGTGGCTGGGCTTGTGTCTGATGGTGGAAACATATGCAGCGTGTGCAACCCCTCTACAAGACCACTGCTGCCATGCCAGAGATTGCGATAAGACCAGATGATAATTACATGGGCTGCTGGGTGAAGCCTGTGCAGTCATGTCTGCGATCCTAGCTCTCTCACCGCTACTCACGGGAAAGGCGTTGAGAAGAGCCCGGCTTCAGGCGGATCTATGTAAAAATCTATAAAGTTCATGCTCCATCACTGTTTCTTGGAAAAGTTGCAGGTCATGTAAAGAGGACGTTGCGAGCTGTTGACGACAGGCTATCGAACTTCAGGAGTAAATACATATCCACAGGCGGAGCTCCGAACCGTGGGCTCTAGATGAAGAACCTCGGACTTACGGTAGTGGCCTTGGCTTCATTACAGTAGAAGACCTCCTGTGATTACAGCAGTAGGTGACAATGATATTCTGACTCTCTTCAAATTTCACGGGCTCTAAGCTCTACTGTACCCGTCGAGCTTTGTTTGGAGAGTTGAGTCGAACTGTTGCCCCGTTCACAAGTAGCTTCCATGCCGTACGACTATGTACCGATAATGCGAATGGCGCGGGTAATGGAGATATCGGATGCCGTAGCATTCAGGTAATGCCAAGAGGTTATCACGAGCTCCCGCTGCAGAGGACGTCAAAACCGGGATATGATTCGGCGCCGCCGGATGCAGTCACGGTGCTACTGAACCTCCACACGGGTTTACCTAGCATTTGAAGCTTTGAGCCCTGAGTCCTGTCAGGGGTTGAGAATGACTTTCCCGCTGCTCTAGTGATGTGATGATTTGATCATTGGTGGAAAGAACTCCTTGCTTTTGTCGAGGAGATAAAGATTGTTCGAGGCACGATGCCTCCGTGGTCCCGGTTGGTGCAAGCATATTGCGCCGGCGAGGCGTGATTCCGGTCGGATGACAAGGGACATGGCGTGGTTGATAATGATTAGGTACACACACAGGTACACACACACACATACACACACATACACACACATATCTCAGCGATGGTACGGGGGCTGACTTATCACAGGGACACACCAACCAACCGTCTCCAGTGCCGGGGTAACTCTGGCCTGCCTATTGCGGACCTCAATCCTGGGGTGCATGGTGGACGACAGGACGGGAGGGTTTGACACGTCTTGGTACCCTTAAGCAAGTAACAGCCCGCTTACTTAGCTCAAAAGCCACGATTTCCAAGAATTGCCGAGATACTTGGCGACTCGGGCAGAAAAGCTTGTCCTGACTAGACATATGCCCGGCTAGATCTGATATCAAGATCATCTGGAAAGCCCCCGGTTATTGATCGACAAAAGGGTTGCTGGCGCTCAGATCCAGGAAATGGAGGAATCGGTCACCCCCGCGTGTTACCGTTATCTATCACCGCTCACATGTTATGCGCACCGGATTGCCGACCCTTGTCTCCTCCGCACGCCTTCACCACCACCACCACCACCCATGCCTTGCCCTTCTTCGGATCCGCCACATGTGTCCCGGCCTGCGAGAGCCTCGAGGACCATAACCTCGTCCCCAATCAAATACCGGCCCTTCGCGCTGTCGCCCACCCGAGCCTGCAGGACTTCCACTCTAGATGCTCCGGGGCCTTGAAGTGGGCCTGCCTCGGGGATGCTACTGTATCTACCTCTCTCTTACCCCCCTGGTCTTGGTCAGCGACAGGTTGCGTGATCGAATGGCGAAACATCGCTATCTGTCCGCGCGATAATTAATCTAATCAACTCCTTGTTTTCCCACTGCACTCCTATGACGCTTGTGTTGCTGATAACGAGAAAAGCTGATCCCGTCCACTTACACAGTGAGCTTTGGTTACATCAGCTCCCTTGGAAGGGGTGGGAGGGGGGCCAGGCAGGGTGAGGCATGCCTTGGACATGTAGACTGGACCTGCACCACGCCACACCACCCAGACACTGCGTGAGACAAAAGCTTCGTCAACAGCTACTGCGCGTGGCCTGCCGAGATATGCCCTCTCTGGCCCTGCCTGGAGGATGGCCCCCAGTCACCGGCTCGAGTGCCCAAGCATCGTTCGGGAAGGTGACCGCGCTTGACACGGCACATGTCGTTGCGGAGAAGCCATGTCAAAGCCAGGCACCATGCACCATGCCGCACGCTCACGATCATTTTTTTCTTCGGACCAGCCCATGGGCTGTTGGGTTCGGATGGGGCTTGGGTTATACTACGTTGCCCGTTATCACTATGGGAAAACGGCATGGGCAAAGGCTATAACCTGTTTATAAAAGCCACGATGAATCCGGGAGTCTTTCTTCTCGTCCTCACCACCCGCGAACTCGTCCTCCGCTAGGCTAAGGTACAGCTTCATTGTGTTTGAAATACTACCTACACCCTGATTCAAGTCCCCCAAGATGAAGTTTGTCTCCCTCGCGAGCGCGCTCCTCTGCGCCGGCCTTGCGGCCGCCGCACCCGGCACCGCTGCCCGTCGTCAGCGGGCCGCCGAGCGAGAAGTAGCTCGCAGGTCCGCCTCCCGCAGCTCCAACTTCCTTCAGCCGTCCGAGGGCGATCTGCAGGCCGCCCTCGGCAACGACAGCCATGTCCAGTACTCCAGCAACTGGGCTGGTGCTGT
Organism: Xylariaceae sp. FL0016; assembly: GCA_022578815.1. Taxonomy (NCBI): domain Eukaryota; kingdom Fungi; phylum Ascomycota; class Sordariomycetes; order Xylariales; family Xylariaceae; species Xylariaceae sp. FL0016. The sequence goes on from MU388734.1 coordinate 665,073, forward strand.
CCTTATTGGTATGAGCTTCCCGGTCTCTTTCCCACGGGTAATGACGTTGGCCTGACCACATGCTGCTACAGGAACCGGCTACACTACCGTGACTGGGACCATCGTCGTCCCCACGCCGGAGGTTCCCGACGGCGGCAGAAGCTCGACGACGTACTCGGCTTCGGCCTGGGTGGGCATCGACGGAGATACTTGCACGACCTCGATTCTGCAGACGGGAGTCGATTTCTCCGTTCGAGGAAGCTCTGTCTCCTTTGACGCCTGGTATGAGTGGTACCCGGACTACGCCTATGATTTCTCGGGCTTCTCCGTATCTGCTGGAGATACCATCACCAGTACGTATTACCCACCAGGCTCTCATTTCCCCGAAGCCGGCCATTGTCTCGCGATAAATGGCGACTGACGAGCATGCGTTTCAAGTGACTGTGACCGCTACGAGCAAGAAGGCCGGCACGGCCGTGCTCGAGAACGAGACGACCGGAAAGTCCGTCACCCACACCTTCTCCGGCGAGACCGACGCCCTCTGCGAATACAACGCCGAGTGGATCGTCGAAGACTACGAGAGCGGCGGTAGCCTGGTCGCCTTTGCGGACTTTGGTACGGTGACATTCACCGGCGCCGAGGCCAACGGCGATATCGGCACGAGTGGTGCTACCATCATCGATATAGAGCAGAACAACGAGGTCTTGACCAGCTGCTCTGCCTCTGGCACAACTGTCACTTGCGAGTACACCGGTTAGGACACCCATTTAGTAGGTAGGGGTATAATGGAGGCAATGTGTAAATACGTCCGTCATCCTGCGGTAGTCAAGATAGCATGTTCGCTAAGCGAGTCATGGCTTCGCGTACCTATTTTTGGGTTGCTATGCTAGCCGCTTATAAACGTTTTGTATGTGCCTGACGTATGATACGAATTTGAAGTGTTCCCTTATTGATGTTCGACTCTGACACTCATTCTTGTCCTATCCCTAAGCCAAGCAGCAACGCCGCCTCATATATCGCGAGAAGAAGAAAAGAAAAAGACTCATCAGAGGACGCAACCCCGCTTCCAGAACAGTCGGCTGAGGCGGGGTCTCAGCTACTCTACCTGATAGGTAAGGAAGATATTATAGCCAATGAGCGCATGCAGGTGTGCAGGTGGCGATGAATTGCGTCCTGGCACGCAATCTGCAGATTCCCGTTAGCTGCCTAATCATAATAATGGCAGGGATTCATCAATGTCCAAATACGCAACACTGGAGGACGATTAGATGAGCATCTAGGAGTGACGATCCCTTGGTCTTCAAACGCGTGGGTTGCCTCAAAAGCCAGATATAGATTCTACCGTGGTAATGCTTTGAGCCCCTTCGCTCTACAAACAGCAAGAGCGAGCTTATCGGTTGGATCTCATATCAACATGGTCTACATATGTATTGAATGCAGCCACATACGGAGCGAAAGAGCATGCGACCCAAGCAAACCTTGCAAAAACACGTGTGTGAGTCATCCGCTGCGCGACCAAAACCTCTATAGACCAACAGATCGCTGATAATCATACATATACATAGTGCCAATGCGAAGGCGAGATGTACCAGAGCAACGCACACACTCCGGCCTCTAATTGTAGCGGGAGTTCCGTGGTCTCATCTGGCCCGGTACGAACCGCGAGATATGCCGATGACTTTGAGAAGCAACTCGGCGAGAGGCTGAGAGAAGCCCAAGCTGCTAGATACGATGAGGACCGACGGATGAGCGACGAAGCCATGATTGGGATTGAGAGGGTAGCGGATTGGAAACGGAGCATGGCGGCTTTATTTGATGACGATGAAGATGATCAGATCGATGTCGAAACAAAAGCTAAGCATCATGCTACGGTACGGCCTGATCATACTCTGAATCGACCCTCGCCTCTCAAAGATGACATGGGAAATATTGCGCCAGATCGAGCGCAATACTGGAGTAAAGCTTCGTTGAAACATGAGGATATCGCTTCAGGCACCCAGAACCAGGATGGACAGCACCTCACGAGGGGTGAGGCTGACTCGGATAGAACCCAAGACGGGAGATGTATCATACGATCGTTTCCAGAAGATGTCTCCCACTTTTCAGGTCGCATGTGACTGGGAATGCTTCGAGTCTCTATCTTCTCAACGTAGGCACCTTGAATATAAGATTGTCCTGTATCTGACCGCTCTGCCCCTCTTCCCTCTTCTTTTCAAGAAGCAATCTGAGCACTGCTTTGGAAGCAAGTCTCTTCCAGTAGTTTTTTGTCTCGTCCTCAAACTGATGAGTCAACTTCTCCGCCCGGTCATACTCCCGTAGGGCTTGATCTCGATCACCCCAGTCCTCGTACATGGAAGCCATGAGGTAGACGGTTTTGGTGTATTGATGTGTCATCCTCTGAATCGCGGAGATCTGTTTTGAATCGTACCATGCTGAAGCTTCCTTGAAAAGACCTTCCGATTTTTCGAACAAGCTTAGATGTTGCAAGGAGATAGCTAAGCTAACACCAGCGTTTATCCTACCCCAGGAGACGCTGCCTCTTCTATTGTCATATTCGACCAGGCCCTCAAAGGCAAGGCGATGAGCCTTCATGGCTCCCTCGAAGTCGCCGGAATCATGTTTGAAAATTCCAAAATTTTGTAGAGTCTTGAGTGTATCCGGGTGATTCGGGGGAAGCTTATCACGCTGCCATGCCAGAGCTCTGCGAAAGCTTGATTTGGCTTGCTCCGGAAATCCAGCGCCATGGTAAGCCATGGCTAATGCTGCAACGGTCTCTATCGTCAGTCTGTGGTCGGGTCCGTGGAACCTTTCCCTGCCGACTTTAGCTTTTTCAAAGAGCGAGACTGCCCGATTCCAATCCTTCAGGTACCCGTATGCTATGGCGGAATCGTGCATAATCGAATAGGTGCACTTCTTCCCCACCTGGGGGTTCTGCAGAGCTTGAACAAGTGCTTCAGCGAGAATGCCGCTTCCAAGCGCTGTCTTTCCTATTTCAAGATGTACGACGCCGGACGCATGCTCTAGTAGGAGCTTTGTCCGAATGTCTTCAGGCTTGAATTCGGCAATGGAAAGCTGTGCCACTATGTAAGCTTCTTGGTACTCTTCTGTGGTAAGATGAACCCATATGTTGTTGACAATGACTTCAATAATTGTCAGAGAATCAGTGAGCTTTTCCTCCCTCAAAACATTCTCAGCACGTCCAAAGCAAGTCTTAGCAAAGGCAAAATTGCCCTCGTTAAAGCTTGATAGCCCCATGTTATTGTAGAGTTCCGCCAAGCGTTGAGGATCAAGTCTGGGGAAAGTATAGTCCGTAATTGGATCTTCTGCTTGTTTTTGGTCAAATCGTGTAGCCAATTGATAGCAATGTCCGTATAACTCGATCGCCTTGGGATCATCACCCCGCAATCGAAGTAAGGATGCAATACGCTCCATGTTGTCAATGTCTTCCCTCTTGGGTAAAGGAATTTTCTTCTTGTCCATCAAAGATAGCATAAGTGTCTCGGCATGTGGGCCTAAGAGATCCAGAACCCGTCTTTGGTCGTTCTCAGAGCTTCGAGGTACCTTCTGAGCCAGAAGTCCTGCCACCTTTGACACCAAAGGAGACGGATACTTGATGGATTGGCGAATATGTTGATGGAGAACTGCTGAGAAGGAGCATGTCACTTTCCGATTTTGCGACACCCTTGTCTCGACGAGCCCATACTTTGCTAAGCGCTGCATGATTTGACCAAAGGGTGGCAAATAGCTGCGAAGACCCAGAAACTCCAGAAGCTCATATGATATGAATTTATGGTTAAGTAATGCGCACATCTGTAGCAGTGGATTTTCGAAAAATGGCCTCCCTTGTTTCAAACTCCGTATCAAATATGTAGTTGATCCTTGAGGCTAAAGATTCTGGTAAAGATATTTGGCCATCTTGCATGTGGTTTACCAGGTCCGGAATGTTTTTGTATTGTGGTAAGGCTTCTATAGCACATTGTATAAGGGCCGGGTGACAGTCTAGGGCCGCCAGAAACGGAGTGTATTGACGCTCTGCGCTTTGTGAGTTTTCCGGTAGACAGTGGAGAGTTAGGAAGACCAACCTGATTCAACATCTCCATCTTCCGCCGGGAAAGCTCCCAGTATTAATTTCGTCGCCGATCTCTCTGTGACATGTTTGACCTGGACCGCCGGACAGTCGTAAGTAGACAGACTGGGTATGGTTATGAAAACCATGGCCCCCTTATTCATGGGTCTTGAAAAATCCCTGATCCGGCCATGTTCCAGGACATTGTCAATGATGAGTATCCAATTGCCACTGGTGTCGCTGCTGAGGAATACAAATAATCGCTCGATAAGCCTTAAGTAAGTGTCCCCTCTATTCAGAGGCCAGGGAAAGTAATCAGTCCAGCTTCTTCCCAAGCGATACAAGTCTTTACTGAGGGCTGATTGCAGATCTTGTACCGTATCTCCGTTCAGCCAAAAGACACAATCATAGGCGTCGCGGTGAATGTCAACAAAGTGAGACACCAGTTGCGTCTTGCCAATCCCAGGTTGACCCCAGATAGCAATTTGTCTTGTACTTTGTTCACAGCTGGACCCGATGAGTCTTTCAATAGACTGAAGTTCATCCTCGCGACCATACAAAGGCATCCTCCGAGGTTCGTTCATGCTGAATTTTAGCTGCATTGGCAAGCCACTAGCAACCGCAGCGTCTCGTGTTGGTGTTGACCTCGAAGCTCTTTCTGGGGTTGACGTCATGCTTGAACGAGCAGACTTTGTATCTAGTTGAAAGGAATCACGATATAATGGAGACTGTTCTAACGCATCAGGTTGATGGAATGCCGGCCGGGTTGTTATCTGGAGCAAAAGGTTGATAATACGCTCGATATTTGGATCATGCATGTCAATGAATTTGACCATGTTTGAATGATCCGTGTCGGTCGAAAACGTCTGATCGCGTGTCATAGGGTCTCTCCATAGCTGTCGTGTCGCTGAAAGTCGCTCTACAAGTTTGACTTGTGGCGCACCTGGTCTACTATTGGACCATGACCCTGTCGCTGCATCACGCTATAGACCACGGCCATTGCAGTCAGCACAAAGTCGTACAGGATCATCCCCATGACCATAGGACTTACAGTCGGTAAGATCGACTCTTTCGTCTCATAGCCCCAGAAAAATAGTTTCTTGGAGAGGCTTCCAGCTTCATAGGTTCGCGAGAAGTCAACTTCAAGCCGTGCCAAGTATGGACTCCTCTCTCTCAACTGCTCAACGAGTCGCTGGTTGGGCATTCCGTCTGCGATGGCGCGGAGATGAGAAACGACCATTCCATGATTGGGGACTCCGAAGAACAGAGCGCCTGCAAGACTTTCCAGATGTCCCCATTCAATCATTCCAGGACTGTTGGCGAGAGTTATCAGAGCCTGCTTCAGAACGATACCCCCAAGGCTGTGCGCAAGGAAGACGAGATCGCGTTGACTTATGGCCGAGTTGCGCACTAGACGAAGGTCTTTGACGAGACTCAATGCAATATCTTCAACCCTCTTGAAGGATGATGAGTTGGTCAGTTGCGTATCATAACCGTACAGAACTACCCGTGCCTGGGGCAAAAGCTTTGGTAGAGCATCCCTGAGCCACATAAATTCTTTGTTACTACCGTGCGGTTGCCATGACCCGAAAGGATGACTGCCAATGCCCGAGATAGCAACACAGCTGCCCGTAGTCAGGTCAAATAACGCGCTGTTACGAGCATGATGTGCAAATACTTACTCGATCTCGCAGTCATCCTGGTAGATCTCATTCAAGGGGGTCCAGCCAAGAAAGTTGTCATCGAGAATTAGGTCATCTTTGGTTTGAGAAAATGCGTCGATAAATAGGTCGTTGCCTGATAACGCCGACTGTTGTTGCCCTTGAGAGACAGTGGTTCGCCTTCGTTTGGACGCTTGACATGGACGCGGGCTGAACATCAACGTAGCTACCTTCGTCGTCTTAGAGCCGAGCGCAGTCGCGAGGGAATATATGGAGACATCGTAACCGAGAAGCTGATCCCGCCCGGCGTATACCAAATCGACAACCTCACCGTCGCTTCTGATGTGAGGAGGGATACCTTGGAGCCTATAGACTTTGGAAAAAGACCGGTTCGCCATGTCGCTGTGACATGCATGGGCAAATGCCTAGGACATCATGGCTGAAGGGTCGGGACTAGGTTTATGCTTGGAAGCGATGAGATGTTGGTCTCGATTTTTCTGAGGCGTCTGATAGAGGTGCCTGACCCTATCTCATCCTACCATCATTTGGGTCAATTCGCCTCCGTGAAAGTAGTCCACTGTGCCCACACTCGAGCTAGTCAGGATGGCAGTCAAAGGATGAGATAGGTAGGTAGAGAGGAGAATCAACTCCGCAATTACAGCAGTGGCGGAATGCTACGACGCCAAGTATGTCGATGGGAAGGCACGGAAGGCCACTGAACAAGGGTACCTCTTCACGCCACAGAGGCGCAGCTATCTCCTTCACCTCAGGACAACCCCAACTGCAACAACATGTACGATGGGTACTGTATATCATAAAGTCATTTTCGAACAGGGGACGACGCGCTTGTTATAAGTTGATCCTGGCAATCGATATGATATCCAAAGATCATTCTTGCTTGCTTTACCGGACCCGAGATGGTTATTTCGCTCGAAGGAAGATTTTATTCTGATATACCATATGACTGGCTTGATAATCCCATGAGAGCTTCTCACCACAATCCACTTTTGACCTAGACGAAAGCTTCAATTCAAGCTAAGATCAGACATAAAACCCCAACCCACACACTATTTTCAACCATATGTAACCTCACTCATCATCATCTACGAATATCATCTCAGCAAGAAGAGTTAGGAAATCAATCACCAAGCCCCGTATTCCAAAAGATGTAGCCAAAGATTTAACCACATATATGAAATATGATGATGTTGTTATACAAGCAGAGCAGTTCCGCCGCCACTGCCACCGCACGCCTTGAATCAAAACACCAAAAATTCAATTTCTATAGATAGATGAAACATGGCCCCAGATCTATAAAGGGGGAATAGCTAGCCAGCTACCCTACAAAGCGCCATGCTTGCCCAACGAGGGCAGTCTTGCATCCGAAGAGACCGCCCATCAGATAATTTTGATTTGATTTTTGAACGCCACAAAATTCACGCCTATAGTCTGTATCAGTCCATATACATGGGTTCGCCACCCCCGACACCGGGTACGACGGTTCCGTAATCGTTGTTTGCTATATGGCCATGCTGCGCGGGAACCCGGCCTTGCATTGCTGTCTGCGTATTCATGTTGGGCATCGACTGCCGCATATTCAGGTTACGATTTCCTCCGATGCCATTTCCCATGTACCGCGCTTCTGTGTTGCTGGGCATGCGTGGGTTGTGACCTCGCGTGCGCGGAACATCAAGCTGCTGGTGTGCTGGAGGCTTGGCTACAACCGGATTTACCTGTGTAAAACTATCGTCGTCCTCCATTTCGGCATCGGCGTCCTGATCGCTATTCTCCTCGCTCGTAGACGATTCCTTCGACATTGACGGTACAGGAGGAGCCGCTGGTGCCACTGGTGCTACCGGTGCTCCGCGAGCATCGTTTGGCGCGGCTGACTTTCCCGATGGAAGTGGTCTTTGTCGGGGCTGCTGTTGGGCACCCGACTGGAGTTGAGTCGATGGCGCAGAAACGGGAGTGGTGGCACTAGTAGGTGTAGTCGTTGTAGGCGTGACCTGATCTAGAGATTTTTGACTGTTCATACCACCGCCACGAGATGACACGATGACTGTCTTCCATCGCTCAATAGCCCGAGAAACAACTGTGGCTAAGTCCACATGCCGGTCTTCGTTGTCAAACCCAAGAGTCTGGAACCCGCTCGCTCCCAGGTCCAAGCAGTAGGAAAGGAGTTTTTCCGCTATTGGAATCGTTGCCGGTGGGACAATGCGGAACTCGCGGGGTTGCTGTAGCCGATTTAGTTGCTCGATCTGCGTTTTCAAGTTTGCGTTTTCCTGCTTGATGGTATATTGTGACTCCTTCAGTTTCTCTAAATCCTTCTGTCTGCGCCCAACTCCACGGGCCAGTTCGAGCCCCCATAGCTCGCTCCGCCTCTGTGGTGTGAGTTGTTCCCAGACTTGGTAGGTTGATTGCAGATGTTCGTTAACCTGTTTTTCCAAAGAGGCGGCTGTCCTCTCAGCCTTCTTCACCCCCTCATGCACATCGCGAGGGAAATGAGAGTTGGAGGGCGGATACGTTAAGTCTTCGGATATGGCGGTGGTAGCCATGGCGCATGATACCTTCCACCTGCGGAACTCTTCCTGAAAATACATCTGTAACGCCTCGTATTGTTTCTGTGCAGGTGGCTGAATGGACCAAGACGTGGAAGTTGGGTGGGGCGTGGACGAGAAGAGGGTCGGCGGCGCCTGGAGACACTGCAGCGTCAAGGCAGGAAAGTCGAGCGAGAGAGGGTCGAAATCGAAGGGCAGCGAATTCATGTCAATGTGTTGCCTGACGAGTCAACCTATTAGCTTTGGGACAATATTGAGAGAATACGAAGCTAAGAAGCATAGCATACTTGGCTGCCCTGAACGAGCTGAGCAGCTCTCTTAGAGCCAGCTCAGCGGCCCTGGCGGTATCCATAGCATCGGCCAATTTTTGGCGTGCATCAAGCTGCGTCTTCTGCGCAACCCTACTCGGCGCTCGTTGGATACCCGGTCGTTGTGCCGCGAGGTTCGAGGAATCCTGGGGGGAAGGCTCGTTCCAAGCTGGCGTAGACTTGGCCTCGCCATTGCTGGCAGGAATGTCGTTCATGACGCCCGTGGCCTCCCAAGTAGGTTGGAACAGGTTGCGAGGGGCCTGCTGGTCGACAGCGAAATGTCCATCTTCGGGGATGCCGGATGGGCGGACGGCGGACTCGGGACCAGGGCTGCCCCTCTTAGAGCCCGAGGGCTGAGGGGTGGAAGGACTGGACACGTCACGGCGAGCGAGAGAACCCCGAGGCTGCCGCCTGGTGATGGTGCCGCGCATCTTCCGGATAGCGTCGACATCGTGTAGCCCGTCCGGGGGTTTGGGGTTCTTTTCTTTGATGTACAAGTCCAAATGCCTCCCCAGGGAAGAAGAAGTAAAAGCCTGACCACAGTAAGGGCAGTTCCTATCTTTTGGTGCGCTCTGCTTGTTCGCAGCCGGCGAGTCAGCAGGGGCGCTGTTTTGTTCGGACATGGCTAGGTTGCGAGGCGTGGTGGTTATGGTGTGTGAGGTGGTGATGGGCAGATATGTTGGCAACGGGGACTTGTGGTATTGGCCATGCCCCGAAGAGCTCTGCCAGCTCGGGTGTCATCCAGATGCTCGGGCAGCTGGCTACAGTACGGCTTGCGCGATAGATCGAAGAGGGGAAAATGCAGAATCGAGATTGTCGTATATAAATAAGAAGAGCCAACTTCGTGAGAGGGTTTGGTCTGATGTCGCGGGAATATCAGGATCAAATAATAAAATTCGGGGGGATTTTCTGCTCAAGCCCAAAGCAGGGAGTCAGGGGCAGCGATCACTAACAAATTCCACAGAGGGTCAAGTGGGAGAGGGAGTTGCTGGAGCACTGGACAGCACTTTGGGTCTTTGGTGAGCTCTGACCCCTGCAACGAGGCGCAGCACGAGGTTAGGGCAAGTAGAGGTACAGGCTAGCGGGTATTCTTAGAGGTAAAGCGCTGTGAGTTTCGGCTCGGGGGAAGTACAGAGACGAGAGCACAGCGGGCTGCCGTGTGGATACAGCGCTAGATGGAGAGCTACTGTACCTCCTGTACCCGCGTGCGCCTGTACCTATAAGTGTACCCGAAGTACGTACGGGCAGGGGATCTCCAAGTGTGGGTATGTGGGTAGGTATTATTACAAGTACCATGATAGGTATACGATTATACTTTGAAATGGCAATTAAAGAGTAAAGCCATATATGATCATGTGAGCGTAAAGAAGGTGAGATATAAGGATTCGAACGCCTGTGGGTTTGGAGAGATGTGTTTACCCCCATTTAAAGCACACCTTGCCGATTCCCACCGGTTTTCATTCGGTGTACCAGGGAGGGTAAATGGTCCTGTTGAAGTAAGGTAGGCGGCAGACAGCAAGGACTGTTTCCGTGTACAGGTGTCTATCGGAACTGCATCATGAGGTAAGGTATAGACGAGAAGCGCAGGGTATGAATTGCTTGTCTTGGTCTTACGTTACAAGTTAAGCAAGTGCACCAAGTTATGTGACAGTGACCCATCACCTTCTCGACCAAGTAAAGAAAGAGAGAGTTGATTCAGAACAAGCATGAGGACCTTCCGAGCTGAGTGGCGGCTGCAAACGCGGTCAAGAGTCAATTATTGGCAATCAGGGGCTGCGCCGCATCCATGTGGCCGTTTTCTACACGTGTTACATATCAGAGACCCAAGTTCCTGCGCGAGTTGCATGCGATCGATCCTGAGCCATCCTTTCTCATCCAACGAGCGTGAAGGGAGGCCCAAGCTGGCTGGTTGGCAACGGGGCCCTTTGAAGTCGGCAGCTCTGCTCATGATCGGCCGCCAAGCAAGCTATCTGTCTATCAGATTTGCAAGCTAGTCGCCAACGGGGCATCCGGAAGCCCCAAGCCGGTGCCGGGGGGCCCTGTAGGCTCGCTAGGTACAGCTTGGGGCCCGCGTCTGAGATGACCACGACGACCTGCGACATTTGGGTAATGGCTGTCGTGGGGCGCGTAGATTACTGTCACCAGACTGTCATAAACCCTCTCACCCTATTCCACGGTAAGACATAAGACAGGGAGAAGAGCAAGGAGGCATGGGAGCAAGCAAGCAAGGGGCTCTAAGCCAAGAAGAGCCGGCATTGAGCAATGATGCGAATAGGTAGGTAACAACGAGCAACAGGTCACAGTTCGAGCGCAATGAGGTAGGCAGAGACTGCAGAGTTGCTTCTCGAATATTACCCGAGTAGGCAGGTTCGTAGCCTGACCGTTGGTGAACGAACAGGGTTGATGTGATCAATCTGCCTATGCCCGAGCAAGTGGGATCTGCAAGCCAGATCGGGCATTCCCTTTTGAGCTTGGCAATCTGTAGTATGATCAGAGGTACAACATTGCGTACAATCTGGCCGCGAAACGCTTCAATGTTGTTTTGAGTTTGAGATACGCATTGCCAATTTTGAAAGGTCACTTTTCCAAATCCTGTTCGAGTCGACCGTGCCCAGTAGCAGAGAGATGATGACTACCTACTGTCTGCAGCTCCTTATGCTAGGTGGGTAATGTAAGTAGTTGCGCATTATTTTCAACATCTCGAGTAAGTGATTCATGATTCGGCAGATTGAATCAATTATGACAGGAAACAAACACCAGAAGCTGGATAGCCCTCTTGTGATACTTTAGCCACAGGAGCTTTGGAATCGGCTTTGGTGGCTAGTGCGAAGGATGTAGAAGATACCGTGGCTGAGGGTGCCCAGCAGACAGCTGTAGAAGCTCGGGCCAGCCCCAAACCGTTGCGCGGAGGCCGAGTCTACAGTGGAAAGAAAGAGTGTGAAAGCAGCGCGCGACACCAGGCATTCCAATCTGGCCACGATCCGCTCTCGTGGGAGATATCTGCCACGTAGCTGCTGTCCAATTCAATCCTGATACGCCGTGCCCGCCATGCCTCCAGGTAAGCTCCAGACTAGCTACTCTCCCCACCCGCGGCGCCCGCGAAAACTGACGCGCCGCCTTAGCTATCAGCGATGACGAAAAGTCCGATTACGGCGACGATGCTCCCATTCCTGTCGCCTCGAAGAAGCGATCCGTTTCCAAAGACGACGAGTTTGATGATGATATGACCGATGCCATTGAAGGCGACATTGAAAATGGAAACGGCACTGTTGCCGGCTATGGCCAAGATGAAGATGAAGATGACGAGGATCTTGAAGATGACGAGTACATACACTATTCTTCAGGCGGCCTCGAGCCGGGGGTCATACGGAGTATATATAGCTAATGCATGACACGCAGGTACATTGTCGAGAAGATCGTTGCCCACATGATCGAAGCCGACGTTAGTGGCTATGAACCCGTCGTCACCTATTACTGCGATGCTGACTGCGGAGAAGGGCTCCTTGAAGTACAAAGTCAAATGGGAGGGCTATGACAAAAAAGCCGATCAGACGTGGGAGGAGGAGGATAACCTCAAGTAGGTTCTCGCCTCCACCAGCACCCCCTTGCACACGGGAATGGGATGACGAATTCGATGTCCTATAGGGAAAATGCTACGCAGGCGCTAGACGATTACCTGGAGAGCGTAGGCGGACGCGCGAAGATCATAGAAGAGACTAGGGCGGGACTCAAGACGAAGAAGCGCGGACGACCTGCGGCCAATACACCCACCAACGGCACCAAAAAGCGACGCAACGATGGCACGTCAGAAACTCCTCCGGCCAGTGCCAGTGTTCGGACTTGGAAGCCGCCGGCCGGATCGTGGGAAGACGATATCGAGTCGATCGACGCGTGCCACGACGAGAACACAGGCAAGCTAATAGTATATCTAACCTGGAAAAACGGGCGCAAGACACAACACGATACCAAAGTCATCTACCAACGATGTCCGCAGAAGGTAGATGCCCTCCGTATGCTCAGTGGCGTGCGTTCTATACTGACAGGAAATAGATGCTGCACTTTTACGAGAAACACGTGAAGATCGTCATGTCCTCGGAGAATGCGATTAAGGATGAGTAGGATTGGACAAAGACACGGTTCAGGGTATGAATTGGACATGGATCAAGATGAGATCCATTAGGGAACCCTCTCAGTAGAGAAACAGAAACCGAGGAGAACTGTATCATATGCTCGAGATGGGGCTGCAGGAGATATGCCCTGGTTTTCTCGGCTTCGAGTTTCTTGCTGAGGCTGCAGCAAGAAATGGGATTGTAAATAAGGCGTTCCATTGCATTATATCCTGTTGATCAATTTACGGATGGCCTTCGCGGCCAAATCATGAGCCCGACCGGATACAGCGAGAGTGAAATCTAAGCAAGAAGCTAAGCCATGCATAACAAGTGCAGTAGTACCTACGGTAACTAAGTACGCCGGCGTCGAAAACGCGAGGCTGGTTACGACTGGGTCGTCATTTTCCAGAGGTGTTCCTAGCTTCCAACCACGCTAACCCCGACAAGTGTCCCAATAGAGCCCTGACCTTGGCCCCGAAATCAGGAACAGGCACCTCAGGACCCCACCAAGCCCACTGAAGCGGAGCTCCAGCCTTGCGCATTTCGCAGCGCTAAACCCTGCTTTTCCAGCCTCGCTATTATTTACTTGGGCGAAATGGCAGGGCAACCACCCGATATAATGCGCCGCTCATGTCACTTCAACATGCAGGAAGGGCTCTCTTCCTGTTCCCTTTTGCCTATCCGAACGATTGTATGCATTCATTATTGAAAGAGTCCACATCACGAATTTCCGACTGACTGAATGAACGATTCAATCCATTGCTACATTGGTGTTCATACTGCTGCTCATCCTAGCTATCTCCCTCTCACCTCTGCTCTGCTCTGCCTTACTACGCCGGATCATCGCCGTTGATCCCGCATTCCCCATATCTCCAACTCACTACCTCATACAAATTCCTGCCCTCTCATCACATGTAGGTTGGCATTCTAGACACCCTCTTCGCAAGACATCAACTAACGAGACCTCAGTATAACCTACCTACCTACCTTCCCACCAACCCAGCCTATCATCGCCATCCGAGTCTCGGAACTCCCCCCACCCCCGCAACAGTTCCTACCCAGCATTCCTGTGCCCAACGTACCTCTGCGCCTCCGCCTCTTAGACCGTTTTCTACCCCTTCACCAAAACCGCTCACCATGAAGGAAAACGACGTCATCGCCATCATCATCATCATCCTCTTCATCGTCCTCGCCGGCATCGCCTTCGGCATCTACCGCCTCGTCCACACGGCCCGCACCCAAGGCACCGTCACCTCGGGCAGCTCCGGGTCTTCGAGCGCGATCGAGGACTGAGCTGGCGGGGCCCAACTAAGATCTCCTTTTCATCGGAGTGGCTCCCGGCCCCCATCCCCTTGCCTCTTCGCGATACCATCTTCGCATCGGATCACGAGGAATCCAGCTAGATGGGGGAGCAGCAGCGCCGCTTTTTCGCTTTGCGCTTGCGGAGCGGTTGACGGTGTACTCGTAGGGCGCGCGCAAAGCGGCGGCAATAGCCGTTAGCGGTGCTATGAGCGCGTGACACGCTCAGAGATCTCAAGCCAACGATCCTTGAGCCCGTCTACGACCTCTTTCCAGCGCTCTGAATACGAGAATGACAGCTCCTCACACACACACACACACACACACACACACATACACATATATATGTATATATGTATATATGTATACCCCAACACAACTCCCGCGTCATCTAGCACAGCACAGCATAGAGCAGGCATCGGCGCAATATTTGGTTAAATCATCAACATTGTTATCATCTCGCCTTCGAAGTCATGGGGCTTTTTCATGAAGTCTTGGGAAACGGAATTTGGCGATTGGGAAACAACACGCAGGCGCGAGCTTGAAGATTCCCAGAGTAAGGACGACTTCGCAACACGACAAGCAGTGATCATGTATGGATGGATACGAAATATGGATAGGAATATGGGAAAACGAAATGGCGTTTGGAGATCCGAGTAGGAATAGATACGATAATTACGTATATAATGAGTCATGTAAAAAGATGAGATTATAACAACGACAGTTGGTATATTGTGTTTACCTATTCCTGTGTGCCCCTAGCCGAGTCGTCATCCAGCCATCTCATTTTACCTTCTCTCAATGTGAATACGGTCTCATATGCAATGGCTCATTTATCAATGGTCCTGTCTCGAAAGTAAACTCATCTCGCGCAAGCTGCTTACTCAATCATCAGATTGCAAGGTGAGCTGCAACGAAAACGAATCTAATTATATATTCACAGTGCTCCTGTTGCCCCAATCACGTACTGATCGTCATCGCCACTAGATCGATTTGAGAAGGCAAACCCATAGGGGGCAAGTATATCGTATCATTGTGTAGACGAACTAGACTGATCAGGTGATCTAGCCTCATGACTGGGTTACCCCGTTGCTCGTAGCGTCGTGATCCCAGATATGCCGTTCGCACCTATCGAACTTTTGCCTGCGCGACGGCATTTCTAACTGCCCTTATCCAGATAAACCCATTAGCCAGCTTGGCATGTTGCTATGCCCCTCAAAAACTCTGGTGCAATGGTCTCATGGTCCTGGTCTTCAATTTCAATGCCTTTGCGCCTGAACCGACCCTGATACCCTGAATGGGACCAAGCCGAGTCCCCCTTAACTCCATGTGCAATGCGTGTACTTTGCCATGATCAGACAATACCCCGTCTATCCCAGCCTCAATTTAAAAAAAAAGGAAATGGTTGTCAACCGGACCTTGTATGATGATGCCTTGTGTGTCGAAGGGTGAAAAAGAAGAACAAAACGCCGTAGCCCCAAACTTCCCCATCGCCGGGCTAACAAACCATCCCTTTAAGCATGCGTAGGAAGTAAGACGATCAGGGTCCGATGTATCGGACATAAACCCGGAGAAAATGTACAGTTCGGTCTAGACAGCTGGGAATTGACTAAGGTCCTCGTCCTCCAAAACGAAATCGCCTTGTACCGTGTTGATTTAGCGACTCGAATAATGGTAATGGTGATAGAATTGGCCAGAGCCATGGATCAACTTCGCTATGCCCAAACAATAAATTGACAAGACTTTGGTTTTGACTGCAGTACGTACAGTCTGAATGAATCATGCTCATCAGCGGAAGACAAGCTACGCACTCGTCAAAGGCTCAAGAGTGGCCTGTAGGTGTGGAATCGTCGGAGCCGTATGCATCGGTTCCCACCTGGAGGGTATCTGCGGGTTCTGAAGCCTTGTGGACAAACCAGCCGCCTCTTTCCCATTCTCCAGGTTCGTATATGCATCCATCCCGGACCTTCTCATCAGAAATACCTTCTAAGAGAACATTGAGGCGTTTGAAGTCGATGGGTTTGAGAATCCAGCCGTCAAATCCAGCATCGACGTAAATAGATCTATCGCGCTCTACAAGGGACGCTGATACAGCAAATATGGGGGTTCTTCCATGACGTTCGGCCAGAGGAGAAAGCTCTGAGCATTTATCGGAATTCTCGAAGCTTCTGATCATTTTGGTACTGGTAAGACCATCGACAATCGGCATCTGGCGCGTATATCAGTATATCTGCGAAAAGGCAATGATTACCATGTATTTCTTAGTATGCTTACCTGCATATCCATGAGAACGATGTCGAAATCAACAGGGTTTTCCTTGTACAGCGTAGCACAATCGTCACCATTGACAGAATGCATCACTTTATGCCCCGACCTCTCCAAGCGTTTCGTAAGAATCTTCATGTTGACCGGATCATCTTCAGCGACCAAAACGCGTAATTTACCAGGGTGCTGACTCGGAGGGGCTTTGTGCTTTGTGTTATCCTGACCAGATTTGTCATTCACCTCATACAGGATACCCGAAGGCCCAGTTTGCGGTGCAGAGGGTTGTTCTTGGTACTCGTCAGGTACTTTGACTGGTTTGATAGGTGTAGCAGAATCTTGAACCGGCTGCAAGCCAACAAGCGCATCTGGGCTTTTGATAGGCCCAGTGAAAGCGCGTCGTAAACCTGGCGGCTGTCCTGTACTGGAGTTGTCCGTGGTAGAAGCGGTGCCCAGCGTATCAGGTCCAGGCAAAGATGAGCTACTAGTGTTGGACTGATGCGCACGGAACCGATTTGTGGAATTGCGGCGCTGAACCAACGCCGACTCTTCGTCAGCATCTCCCAGAGACAAAGGAGTCTGGATCGCATCAATGAGGCGATCTGCATCACTCTTGTTGCTCCGGCCGCTCACGCTAGTGCCACTCTTCATGCTACTGGCACTCTTCATTGAGCTGACACTCTTGGAACCGTCGAAACTCTTCTTCTTCGAAACGTTTCTGTCTCCAGCACTTGGGTGAAAAGCAGTCCCCGAATCGACCAGCATGACCTCGCCTGCCGGAGCTGGCGGCAGCTTGTCAGTCACAGAAGCTTGGGCTGAGATACACGAACCGGATTCCATGTTGGCCTCGTCACCCAGCTTCTCGAGCGATTCACCTGTGGGCACCTCGAATGGTAGCTGAATGACAAATCTCGATCCTTTCCCTTCTTCGGATTTCAGTCGCAGTTGCCCATCCATGTTGCGAACAATCCTGGCCACGACGGCGAGTCCAAGTCCAAGAATGCGGCCATCTCGTGGTTTCTCTGTTTCCTTTTCAGTGGTTGGATCAACGAAGTCGGCGTCACTGACCTGCTCCAAGTCTTGGAACAGGGTGTCCAGATTCTCATTGCTAATACCACGGCCGGTATCATGGACCGCAAACTCAACCCGCACGCGAGAGTTGGCAACCTCGGTAACATAGACTTCTACTCGGACTTCACCTTCATGCGTGTGTTGCATTGCATTGGCGGTCATATTGGAAATTGCTTGCCGTACGCGGCGCGAATCACCATGCACGTATCGGGGTAAACCAGGGTGCTCTAACACCTCGTATCGAATAGCTTTCCGTTTTGCGTCAGTCTTAAATGGGTCGGTTGCTTCTTTGATGCATGCCGGTAGATCTAAGACTTCGTCCTTGATCAAATCTTGTCCTTCCTCCGTTTTGGTGAGATCGAGAAGGTCATTGATAACATATATTAAGGACTTCGAGGCGGAATGCGATCTCGCCAGGTTATCTCGAGTTTCCTGGTCGAGACTACCCTCCAGGGCAATCTCAAGGTAATTGATGATCGCGTTCAAGGGTGTGCGTACTTCGTGGGCGGAATTGGCGAGCAGCAGTCGTGTGAGCCGACTATTTTGAAGCGCGGCTTCTTTCTGTCTCCAAACCTCGATAAACTTGCCTGTCAACAAGAACAATTATTAGCAATTGATCTGGTGGGGGCAGGAAAGTCGGGTTTGTATGATAGATACTTACCGTATACTAGGCAAAGAACCGCAGCCGTCTCAACTTGCTCTTCAGTCCATTCTCTGCACTTTCCGACAACAGTCTCATGCCAGACTTTGAAGCTTGACCGTGGCTCAAGATAATTCGCGGTTCCTTCTTTGACTACCTTGTCGTAAGGGTTGCCTGCCCACTTCACCTCCCTAACTTGACCCTTTCGGAAAAAGACGATGAAATCATTGCCACCAATGCTGAGCGGAACATACAATAGACCCGCGATCACGACGAACCCAGGTGGGTACCGTAAGTCTGGAAAGTCTTCAAGAATATCTTGCGTTGTCAGTACCGAGGTGAAACTTCGAAGTCGAAGATATTCGAGCATGGCAAGTGCTTCTTGTGTCTGTTCAATTTTCCCAAGCACCTTCGTCTCACCCCTTATGGACAACATTCCAAAGTCGGCGTCAAACAGTCTTAGCAAATCTTCTGAAGAAGCGATAATATAGCCAGAAGGGTTCTTGTCCGTGGGCATGGTATTGATGAGCTTCCTAGCCTGCAAACGCGAAGCGTAGGATAACCGCTCAATATTGCGTGATGCCGTATCTCCTACAAGCCGGCACATCTTTCGAACCGGAAATGGGACTCGCATTCCCACGGGACCGTAGCTATGGCAAGCGATAAGGCCCCATAACTCGTTGAATGCGTTGATCGAGATAGACATGGACGAGCGGACAGCCATATTAGCAAGGTATTTGAGGTGGATAGGAGACATGGCCCTCAAGTACGAATGACTAAGGTCTAGTGGTTGGTCAAGATCCTCGACCGTACG
The DNA here is from genome assembly GCA_022578815.1 of Xylariaceae sp. FL0016. Classification (NCBI taxonomy): domain Eukaryota; kingdom Fungi; phylum Ascomycota; class Sordariomycetes; order Xylariales; family Xylariaceae; species Xylariaceae sp. FL0016. The sequence goes on from MU388734.1 coordinate 683,840, forward strand.
GCAAACCAACCTGGCTGACTCGAGACTCCTATCGTAGAGCAACCTGACTTTGTTTAGCTTGTACAGGTCGCGGGCTTGCTTGGGGATATCTGAAGCAGGGAAGTGCAAGCCGTGATAAAGATCTCGTGTATGGGTGGGGTCCACCACTTCGGTAACTACTTTGCCGTTGAAAGCAGCATCAAACTGATAAACCATGACACGGTGGAACCCGGTAAGCTCTTTCACAATACCGACCAAAATCTTGAGAAACTTGTCCAGGTTCGGGGCAGTTGCTAGCTGCTCTTGGACCTGTGACATCATATCGAAGACCTGCATAGCACCTGCCTCACCCCGGCGCTTTCGCGCGCTTCTGAGAACTCGAAGGGGTTTGCTCGATATCTCGGTGCTCTCATGAAACTCCTGGGTGGTGGGGTTTTGGTACAGCGTATCTTCGGGTTCCTGTGGCGTCATCTCATCTGGGGGTCGCAGAGGATGTCGTTGGTCATCCTCAAGCTCGAATTCGCAAATTATAAGTTCGGGATGGCTTGCATTGATGTGCATGGCACACCACAGCTTGATAGACCTCTTCTTGGGTGGACGTATGGATATGCTGAAGACGTCGGGACCGTTGGTAGCGGGATCGGACTCCTCGTCACGAATAAAGTCGATATGGTCCAGTAGATTTTCGGTTTGTTCCTCGGAGAAAATGTCTGTAAAATTCGCGAGTCGGAACAACTCCTGAGGGGAATATCCAATGATCTCCTTGGAGTTCTCGCTTGCAATGCGAACACCCAAATGGCCATCCGCTTCCTCTCTTAGAACGACAAGTAAACCAAAAGGCTGTACAGCGCCCGGTGCGTGGATTGGTTCGTCTTCGCAGCGCTGTAAGGTCTCCTCTCTTCCAGTAATGACAGCATGGCCATTCTCTGTCAGAACATGCCGGAAGCGAACAGTGACGAGTTGATCGTTTGCATCCTCTGCGTCTAGAACGTCCGCAGGCACTTCGGCATCGACCGAGCCTTCGTGCATGCTGCCACCTTCACGACCAGATCTGCCTCCCCTAGTCCTTTCAGAAGTTTCCGAAGCGGCATCGTTGAACATGCTCATTTGAGCAGTAGCGTTCAGTCGGTCGGCGTTCGGTGGGGGGCTAGCCAGAGACCTCGAAATCGTACTTCTTCTTCTGGATCGAGTACCATCGCCCTTTTCGGATCCATCGGGCAATGCGGATTGGTTGGGCGAAGTTTCGACTCTTCGCACGGTAGATCCCGATGCATCGGTTGCTATACGAGGATTGCTGGGGCGTCGGCGACCGTTCCATGTGTTGTCCTGACGTGGGAAGTAATCGAGCTCGTTACTATTTCGCGGCAATATCCAGGGCGTTGGTTGGGACTGGTCGACGCTGACAACGGAGCGGATTGGGAAGACCCGATCGGAAGGATCTGTGATGCTGCTAGAGCTACCATGGCCGAGCTGGCGATCTGAGCTGGTGCTCCACGAGGAGCTACTGGGTGCGCGGCCACGTTGAGCATCATCGGCGATAGAAAGGGGGGGAAGTTGGCGTGAAAAGCCGGGTGCGAAGGAAGGCTTGTCTTCGGTGCCGGTTGTCGAAGAGATAGCATCAGAAGAAGAATCTCTAGAGCGGTCAGGCTGCGCTGCGCTGGTGTCGTCGGGCTGGCGAGGTGGTTGGGTCTCGTCTTTGGATTCTTGGCTGGATTCCATGATACCAGAAGAACTTTGGGCATACGACCTAGCAGTCGTGTACAGCACCAAGAAGAGTTCAACAAAGCGAACGGCAGTGCTGTTGTCGGATGAGGGTATCAGGGGTGGCCACAGGTGGCCAGTTCAGACAGTAGGGTGGCGAGGGAGGACGTGCATTACGATGTGACTGGAGGATAGCGAGGGGTGCGTGCGGAATAGCACATAAAGGGGAGCAGACTCAGCAGAGAGAAATGGGGCCAAAGTCGACTGACTGTAGCTATGCCTGTATGTGAGCTTAGCAGGGCAGGGCAGGATGGACAAATAGGATAGTCATGCAAGAAGCGGGCGAAATATCGAGGAGGGGAGGATGGAAAAGTCAACCAGGTGTGGATTTGTGGAGAGATTGGTAGGAGTCAAGGTTCAAGGCAGTCAACCCTGTGCTGGGCGAAGATCACTTGCTCAGTCGGGGAAATGGATCGTCGATCGGCCGTGGGGTCTTGCTGGTTTTTTTTTTAGGGATTACCAGTGATTTGAAGATTCAAGATGGACTGGTAGAATTAGATGGTCAGGATGGAGCGACCTAGGAGTAGGTTGGCAAGCTTGATACGTGTGAAGGTACTTTGGGTACGGTTATTACTAGGTCACGATGTGTTGCGGGTGCGGTGCAACACTAGAAGCGTTCAGGTAGGTAAAGGCCTGGTAAAGGTGGGCAAGTGTAAACCCGAAGGAGGTGTAGGCCACCAAGGTCTGTCGAGGCTTAAGTTGAGCAAGAGGTGATTGGAAGTAATAATAGTGGCCGATGTACAGCAGTAGGTATCAGTGGGAGGTAGGTATATAGAGTATTGAGTGAAGGGAGTGCCCAGAATGTGCGCGTGAGAAGGTGAGCAAGTGGCGTATCATAGGCTGGCACAAGAGACAAGGGACACGGGACGCAGCACACAGCAGAATACACAGCAACACACGGTGTCACAGGGACTTGGGTAGTAGGGGCACAAGAATGCCTTGGTTATGGCGTCTTGATGGGCATGGGGATACTTGACCCCAAAGGGGACGGCTATGTTGATCGGCCGGTAGGGGATGGGGACGTGAGGTAATCTGCAGCCGGACAAGCTCCAAAAGCAAGTCAGGAACACGAGTCGCGCTTTGAGACTTGTTCAGAACGAACCAAATGGTCGGAAATTTGAGCATGAAGGGCAGGGGTAGCCGGGCAGCAGGGCAGCAGGGCAGCAGGGAAACAAATATGATGATGTAAGGTTAGAACAGTCGGGGCTGAACGCGCCAGAGCCTCATCAATGGAGTCATGGAAGCCGAGTGAATGCATCAATGATTGATCACTAAAATAAAAGGTAAGGTAGAGCGGTAATGAGAGGTGGTAGGGGGTTAGGTACTACCTGGCCGTACCGTACGAAGGTGTTGGAAGGAGGTGAGTGCTATGTAAGCCAGGTACCTGGCCGTACCTAGGTAGACACTGGTGGGTCGGTGTTCTACCTTTCAACAAGGTATGTACCATAACACAGAAATCACCACCGTCCTTCGGGACAGTTCACTTTTATGACCGAATGGTCCAATACCCAGGCCGTGAGGCAGCAGCAGTACCTACCTGGGTAGCTAAGAGCGCTTGGCTGGCACTTGGCGGCTGACATTTGCCCAAAGTCTTGAAATCTTTGGACACTTACATACCTCCCATATATCTACCAATCTCTATAAGCATACCCACCTAGCGTATTAGGTGCCCCAGGCAGTTCCCATTCTATCCGTCTCCTTTGTGAGCCTTGGCAAAGGAAGCCCGTACAATAGTGGATTTACCAGTACCTTATGTAATAGAAGAGTCAACATTGCAAGTAAACAATCAAGCGGGGCTTGTCCCGTCCCCGACAGCCCCCCGACACCCCCCGATACCGTTGATATGGACAGATTCTCGATCTTTGTTCTTGCTCACCAGGGACAAGATCGGCATGCGACACGCGCTACCCCCAAAGTCGAGCAACGGCAGCCCTTGGTAGCCTCATTGGCCTCAAGCTCTGCCTAAGGCCTCTGTGGGACTTTTAGTACGTTCCCAACCCGGAGCATGTGCTCCCCTCATTCCCGCTTGATTCTGAGTCCCCTTCCAACTGAATCAAGCGCCGCCACCACCGCGACCATAACCACGGACCCGGCCTGGGTAACCATTGACAAGTATATGCAGCAACACTTTCCGCCGAACCTTCGGTGCATCCTAACCGTGAACCAAACGTGAATAGTGAGGCATTACGGCACACCACCGACCATTTTGGAGAGAGTCACATTGAACTGCAATACCAAGAGCCCATTTTGAGTCTAGTGGTCTATTTCGCCAATCCAAGGCTTGGTGCTCGTCATGAACAAGATCACGAACGATTTGGTAGTATTCGAAGGCAGAGACCGCCGTACAGTTTCTGCGACGCTGCATGGCAACTATGAGCGAGCGTCCCGATCTGAGCATCCTGCCTTGAGGTTAAGCATCCCCAGCAATAACTCCCTTAGGCCTTCGGATGAGTCGAATGACAAGAGGTGCTTCTAGAATGCTGTGTTTGTATCCCGCGACTAGCAGACTGCCCAATAAGGTAGGGAACAAATCGCATTGTGGACCCGATTGCTTTGCATCGAAAGACCTCTCAGGTATGTATTCACTAGATTTCCATGAGCCTACTTGCAAAAATAGATTATAGTAACGCGCGAACCGCTACACGCATGTCGATGTCCGCGTTCTGAAACACGCAAAGACATTTGCCGCCTAGTGTTTCCTTGAAACTGTCTAACAAGTCCCTGCCGGCCGGCCTACTTCATCCATCATACCAGGACTGCAGCAAGACCATACGGAGGCTGAGCAGTCATGCCATGGTGGCGCTTCAACACTTGAGAAGTCTTCGGGGTGATCATACGTGATGTGGCAACAGATAGGAGACTGCTTCGTGGTGAGAACGCTGCCAGAAAGAGATCAGCGGGATGTCGACATCAGTGACTACGGGTGATGATTGACATGAGTTTCTATGAGAAGGAGACACCTCTAGCAACTTCGAGACGCCACATGGACTGTATTTCATGGTTAATTGGTGAAAATTTCTAGTGTTCTCGTCCGCCATATCCACCCAGCAAAGGGGTACGTTATAAGATAGGTACGGAAGCACGTCAACGCCTGGTCGGATTGTCACTATGCACAGTTGAGCATCACAAGCTGCTTGATTGATTGCAGTTCTTGGGACTATCATTAACGCTGGCAGCTGGCTAAGATGAGCCAGCCAGCCGCGTTTGCTCCACTTCTCCGCTACATCAGACACTGCAGTGGTAGGTAAGGTACCTAGATTGACATTTCTTCCTAGGTTTTCTCGAGGCTTTGCAGTAGAGATACGGATTCAGCATCACGGACATCAGTTCAGTTAAGGACTCGTAGATTATTCGTGTCTTCCAGAGCGGTGCTTCGCCCTTGAGGCAGGAGGCTGACACCAATGGGTAAACCACATACAATCCCCAAGAACTGGCCCGCGACGATCCCGTATCTCTCGCAATCTTCCTCTTCACCTCATCTCACAAAAGCCGAACTTCAAAGTCTGCATATCCGCAATCCCGGACTTGAGGCGGAAGTTCCTTCCAGCCTTCCGCGAGGTCCCTCACCTCTGGTCAAGATAGCCCCCATTGTCACCCCATCGCATCCAGCCAATGGCCAATTCGGTCTCTTCGCCGCTCGTGCCTTGGCACCCGGGTCGCTGATCCTGCCGTACTACGGCGTGATCCACTCATCACAGCTTCCGCGATCCTCCGCCCATGAGAAGTCAGACTACGACCTCTGGCTAGACCGCGATGCCTGCCTTGCCGTAGACGCCGACAAGGCCGGCAACGAGGCGCGCTTCGTCAACGACTATCGCGGCGTGGCTGAGCGGCCAAACGCCGAGTTTCGGGACTGCTGGGACATGCGTTCGCAGACGAGATCTATGGCCGTTTTTGTGCTGCCGGCAGGAAAGAGCACGGGTCGGAAGGGCGGGGCAATGGGGATAGCTAAGGGACAGGAGATACTCGTGAGTTATGGAAAAGGATTCTGGGGCAAGAGAAAGGGTGAGGACGAGGGTTTAGATATAAGTAACGTCGGGGACGGGTCATGAACGTGAAAGCCTATCACGCTGTCTTCGAAGAAGTAAAAATAAAACATTGGAAACAGGTGGAACTCTCTAACACAACCTGAGCAGTCTCGGGCAGAGCTGTGACTTTGAACGGCTGCCATGATGCTATGGTACAGTGATGGTTGTCCGACACAGCATCTGGAATGAAGTGTGGGATTCAGAGGATGCGCCGACATTGGCCAGACGCCCAGGTCTTGTCGAGGTCATCTTGCCTGCCCAGCGATGGAACGTATTCAATCCCTTTGATCTTAGCGTAGTACACATGTTCGCGAGCAAAAGATGAGACTGGCAATTCTGGCGGTCGGATAAGAGACGTACCTCTTGTGACTATCAGCCAGCCACGGTTGGCTATGCGTGTTCCAGATATGAGCTGCGAGGAACAACTTGGCCAACCGCGCTGCATCAATCTGCCAGAATTTTTTCGTTTGTGATTCGGGAGTGTTGCTTGGCGTTCGAGTTTTTACGCAGCGCTCACCCAGTTCCGCTCTGCGTGAAAGCAGACCAGATTTTATCATTCTTACCGTCGACTCTGCTTTTTACAAGCAAAGGCCGGGCATAGCAGCGGGTATTTTGCGCTTGAAGCTCAATAATACCATTGTCGTTCTACCCCTTTATCTCGGACTGTCGTTAGATACAAACCATCATTTCTAGTTCATTGCGACTCGGAGTCCATTACCCCGAACTACGGGAATCAATAGTGAAAAGTGTTCAGGGTCCTACAAAAAGTCCCTTCTGATGAGATCAAGTGGCTCCAGTATAACACTACTTAGGTAGCTGGGCTCAAAAGCCGTAGCCCGAGGCTACCATCGCGAATAAGGAAAATCGCAGCCTGGCAAGCGCAACAGCATGATAAGAAATCGTGCGCCATAGCGATCACCTGCGCTTTTCAAGTGCGCCCAAGAGACGAGGAGCGGATGACACGACATTGCTCACAGCAGATTGGGAGACGGATGAACCCTGCCGGAATCGACTCTATTATACGTAATGCTGTTCAAGGTACTTTATCATCAGAGCTTCTCGGTGACAGTTCACCGTACCAGCTTATACAAAAAGTATAGTGAAGTGAAGACTCATGGGTAACCGACAATTGCGTTACGCACGTTTCGGCAGTTAAAGAAGAGCCGATACTAACGGCGCAATATATGCCAATATGGGCTGCATGCAATATCTAATACGTCCATCCAGCCTCAATCCAATACGAGCAGGCGAGTTTTTGGAGTCGAAGGTTGTCTCCCCGCACGAAGACATCTGGGCTGTCGGTGTTTGTTGCTCGAGGACCCTTATCATTAACGCTTTCGCCTGCGGGGAAATACCACCAGATAGAGAGACAGGGTTGTCTTACGGAACTGCTGGGGGTCGAGATTTTCCCGTCAACCCAATCTGGTAGCCTGTTGAGCCCTATTAGATGCGGGTGTCGTATTTATTGGTTTCCCCCAATGTCTTGAATGCCGACTCTGGTTGGGGAAGCCTTGGGGTTTTCCTTCTGACGCATTCGAGGAGACAATGTGTAGCTCGCTGACTTCGTATAGGGGATAGAGCAATACCTTCGTACAAATTGATAGCGAACGTGGAAGAGAAAAGGCCCTTTAGACGCTAAGAGCATCAAACCTGACATGAATCACAGTCGATTCCAAGTAGCCAGAGAGGTTGTCTGTATACCGAAGTGTGCTCTCTCCACGAGCATCTTACCAGGACTTAATTTGCTTGCGCGTAAATGGTCCGTAAGGTCCCGTTCAAGACGATAGCGAACGTCTTGTTTCAGTTCCCTCGTGATTCTACCCAGATTATAGTTGGACAATGTTGGCACCTAGGAAAGGGGCCTGTCACGTTGCCAGACGTGCGAATCTACTGCGATCATCTTGGCATGTGTACCTTGAATGATATGCAGGCACACCAACAAATGCGCAGATCTTTAGATCCTCTCCTTTTTAGCCGTGAGTCGTCCCATGGAATATGTTCCCACAGACAGACTTTAAAGTTTGTCTGCAGTATATAAGCCTGTGGGGTATGATTATCGAATGCTGAACGAGAACTGCGGTCAGGCTTCAGAGTGTTTGAGGCTCTCATCCAGTCATGAAATGTTTTTGATACACAAAGTATGGAGCCATTCGACCTAACCGACATAGATCAGACGAAAGTCGAAATCATACCGGCGATTGTGTGCTGTCGAAGACAGCGAGAATTAGTTTTGGGATCAGAGCACAAGCCGGATTCTTGGATGCCAGGTTGGTACGCCAGCAGTGAATAGTGACGAATACGAACACTCAGAATGATTGAAGCAGCGGCACTAGGATTGGGTAAAACTCACGTACAACGATCGATGGACTGGGGTAGATATAGGAGTGTGCGGAGTACAGGCGTATCTTAACAGAGAGACCCCTCGCAATATGTCAATTAATATAAGAAACGTGGGAAGGTGCGGCCTGAAGTGTATGATGAGATGTGATGCTTTTGCTGATATCGGAAATATGTAGCCGGTGTTAGTGCCCGGCAAGCCAGTCATTAAGTAACAAGTCGAGATGGGCAAATCGACTAACAGGCGGGTGCACGATACCCACTGCCAGTGTTCAGTCATATGAAAAGGTAAGACAAAGATGTGAGAAAAATAAGCGTCATAGATGAACATGAAGACAGACAGCCCAACGGGGAACAACGGTTGGGTTTGAGGTTGTGGGGTTTGAGTATGGTTATCAATGTCACATATGGGAACATTTGCCATCATGGATGGAGGGTGGCTGATGCGGGTCAATGGTAAGCTGTCAAACTTACAAGAATCCGCAGACAATGAGGAGGACCGCGAGCTGGGTATACGAGTGGTGATGACCTAGAATGCCGCATTGCTTGCATATTGCAGCACCTGCTTAAGGGGAAGACAGGCAATATAAATTGAAGCCTAGCACCATGATATGAACATTGACATAGAAAGCTAGAAATGAAGCACCAGACTGATGGCAGACACAACGCACAGACCAGGAAAGCCAAGAAGCACCAAGTTGGAGGAAGTTGCGTTGAATGCGCACCAGTCATGTCAGGTTCTCTCAAAAGAAGCACTAGAATGACTCCGCGGGTCCCCCATCGCACCTATCCATCTGCAGCACCGGATCGTGTCTTTGCGTTTCGTCACCTCGCCTTACCTTACCTACCTCTAAGAGGACGGCCGACCGTGAGTGTAGCAGACCCACCGCCTTTCCCACAGAGGACCTTAACCCCCAGGTGGACCTAGGCAGGACGGTAACCCGGTGGAACCTTCCAATAAGACCAGAAACCACGCAAAATTCTTTTTCCAAGTCCCCTTTTCCCTCCGAGCTCCGTCACGGCCACAGTTGGGCGATTTCCATACTGCACTTGAGCGGACCTCGAAAAAAGTGAATTTCTGTAGGGTGGAAGTTGAAACTTTTTCCCGTCTCCGAGATCCTTCGTCACGAGTTCTTTGGCCCTACCATTACGTTTCCCACTATCCCCCGACGCGGTGAATCAAAAGCCCAACCAGAGATCGGCCCTTGGAGTTCTTCCTCTTCCGCATTTTGGCTGATCCCGGAGCTCCTTCATCTATTTTCCATCCCCATATATTATCGGCCCAGGAAAATCGCCTAGAGGGATAATTGTCATTTGGAGGCTGCAGAAAAATAAAGGTGCGTCACTGAAGACACGACCAACAACTTACGATACCATCAATGATCATCACCACCACTGCTGTCGCTTGAACCCTCCTCCCCTTCCCATTACTGTCACACACCCTGCTTTATTTGTCGCGGTCGCAAGCTTTTCATCCATTTGCAGTGCTTCGTGTTGCTAAGCCATTGTGCTTAACGATGCAGGGCTTCGCGATGCTGCCACTATGCCTGTCTACTCGCGTTATGCGCGTCATTGCTCTTGATCCTGTCATGTAGTCTAATTGAGGTTTAGTCGCAACTAGGAAAATAACAAGACGTACCGTTTTTTTCGCACGATCTCGCCCTTCATGTTCCAGGTTATTTGACCGCGGGCGAAACGAAAGATCGTGACTCTCAGCGTTGCAAATTCTGCTCCACGAACCTTACCTCGTAACGAGAGCTATCAGAGCTTTGCATCGTCTGGATCAATTAACCTTTTGCAATTATCGCAATACCGCTTTGCCATTGTTGATAGATTCCTTCGACATGCCCGACGTAGATCCTATGCTTGAGGACCCGAAGCCCGAAGCCCACAACGATGTTGTCATGCAACAATACCCTTCGCCTACGGTAGATGCACAGGATACAGAACACTTCTACAGTAATGACCCTAGTGGCCGAGAGCAGATACCAGAGCAAGTCCACGATGCGCAGCCACAGCATGTTCCTGAGCATGAGGCTCCCTCTGAGGAGCCCCAAACTCCAACGCAAGCTGCTCAGTCCTCTATCACGAGCGCTGAAGAACTGCAGCTTGCTGCGCAGTTGAGCCAAGGTCTGAACCAAGGCGTGTCGCCTATCCTTGATCCCAATGATGACCCAAATCTTCGGCATGTCATGGACGAGCACGATCCTAACGATCCTCACGGCCCTCACGACCCTCATAATCCTCATGAACCCCAGCTTCAGAGTCATCACGACCCCCTACAGGAGGATCACCAAATCCAGCACGACCACATTTCCGAAAATCAAAGTACTGAAGCAATGCCTAACGCTGAGCAGTCTCTAACCCCTCACGATTCCCACGAGTCCTCTGTGAATCACCATGAGCAGCTTCCTCCTCAGCATTTGGAGCAACAATCACAGCATCATTTTCTGCCGGATCCTCAACAGCATCAGCCCCAGCATCAGCAGCCCCAGCAACCACAGCCTATACCAACACACCAAGCTCACCAGCATCCTCATCTACAGCCACAGACGAATATCGATCATTTCGGCCAGCACTATGCTGCTCACGTCCCAACCGTAAGCGACAACATTCCACCCCGAAAACGATCCAAAGTTTCGCGCGCATGCGACGAGTGTCGTCGTAAAAAAGTTAAATGTGATGCCGCCTCTGAGTCAGGGGACGAGCCGTGTTCCAATTGCCGCCGGTCGTCTATCCGATGTCTCTTCAGTCGAATACCTCAAAAGCGTGGTCCTAGCAAGGGATATATCAAAGAGCTCGCGGATCGGATACATCACATTGAGGGTAAACTAGCCAGCGAAGGAGGTAACGTTGATGCTCTCTCCGAACTTCTGAACGGGGCGCGGCGGGAGTCGGATATTTTTGGATCACCCAGTCAGGGAGACGAAAACAATCGGAAAAGACCCTACTCGAGTATCTCGGGTGCTGAATTTGGGACGCCCCCAAGCTCGCGACAGAACACATGGAGTTCGGAACCACGGCCCATCCAGCCTTACCAGACTCCATCTGGGGATCAACGGGGCACACAGTATTCTGCTAATAGCCTGGCCCCTCAGCCGGTAGCGAAGCCGGAGGCTACCACGCCTTCTCAACCTGCTGGCGAGACGGACTCAATGTCTCTGGATCTCAAGCACGATGAATCCGTTCGGGAGCTGGACGACGGGGCTTTTAATGGCTACCTCGATGTTGTGCACCGCTGCTTTCCCGTTCTTGCAGGTACCAAGACCCGCGTAGAGGCTCAGCTGGCACAGTGTCCTCCTGTACTACGTGATGCTTTCACTGAAGCGTTGTATGGCTGCATGCAATCCTTCGTCTCAGTCCCTGGGCTATATACAAACGGAGATGTTGGTTCTGCTTCGCGGATGATTACCGAGTGGGAGTCCGTCTCGGGTCCGCGGTCCAGTATCATGAATATCGTACATCTACAGACTTTGGTTCTGGCGGCTATAGCGACGGACAACTACGGCTCCTCGTCATTGAACGGCGAGCATGGGGGGCCCTCCAAGGCTTCCATTCTTGGACGCGCCGTAGGGCTGGCCTACTCGATGCGACTCCACATGTCCAGTCTCGAGGCTCTTGATGCGGAGCTTGATCATGACGCGGATGGCAACGTAGCCAAGCGCGCATGGTGGACACTTATCATGCTTGATCGATGGAATGCAATTGCTACCGCGAGCCCGCTGTTCATTCCTAATGATTCTGTGGTCATCCTACCAAGTCTCAACGTACTCCTTGGTGACAGCGTGTATCATCTCGCACGTGAGTGGCTGTTCTCTTCCGAATGTAAAAACCTCTGGCTAATGCATCCCTACAGGTTTGTCGAATATTCTCGGACATTTTGCGCCTGTTACGTTGGCACCTCCTCACACGCTGGCTCCTGGCACAGGGGCCGTGTCCATTCTCAACTCCTTCTTCAACCTGTCCATTGAGCTGTTCCGAGAGGCTCTGCCGTCGGACATCACGCCTTCGAATCATCCGATTCTTCATCTGGTGTATTGGCACTGCCGACTGATTTCATACCTATTCCAAACGAATTCCAAGTCCACCGATATACTCTGGCCATGTAAGGAATCCGTGGGGCTCTTGCTTGCCAATACACAACTTCTTAGCCCCCTTAATCATCATTTCTTCTGCCTGACGACCTTGTCTCTTCTGGAATTAGCTAAGGTAGAGAAGACAAAGGATGAGGCCAATCAGCTATTGAAGGAGCTCTTGGACTCTAATCTAGCCCCCTCGACCTGGGATTCGAAAATCAGGGATCGCATTGAAGAACATGTCCGCCCAACAACTGCCCAGGCAGCTGCCAGCCAGAGCTTGCAGCGTCTGGCGGATTTAGCGACAGCTTCTGACTCGGACTCGACGAAGCCGAAGAAAAATGGCGATGTAATGGCGCTGCGTACAAGCGATAATTTCGCAGATACTGGTTTCGATCCTCGTTCGTTGACTCATGGAGGGTACTTCAATGTATTCGTCGATGGTCTAACACCAGCAGCGCGGTAGGCCCTTCGGACCATACAGCTACAACGGCGCTTAGACTTCCGTGTTACAACATACCCGAACAGCAGCAAAAGTACGTGTTATTATGTCTCTGCTGAGCGGACACACAGCGATGAATCTGGACTCAACTTGGTTGTCTGTCTGCTTGTGTGTAGCTGTGTCTCGAGACTTGCCACGACGGACGATCCCCACCCCTGAGGGATTTGAGCCCGCCGAAGGGCGAGCCGGATATTATAATATAGACCCTTTATACTAATGGCCATGCGTGAGCACGGAGCTTGCTGACTCCGACTGTATACCATCGGCATACTTGTATCCTGTTGTTTTGACTCTACGAGAAATGAGCAGTAGGGCTAGGGGTCAATCTAATTAGACATGGGAACTCTCTTGCGGCGTTTTGTGTCTGCCAACAGCGACAGCAACAGTCTGAAATCACCCGAAAGCTTGTAATATAGTACCACTGTAGTATATGTGTATACATGAACAAAGTTCAAATCACCTTCGACTTGCACGAGTATGGAATGCGCATCAGAACCATCTTTCCACCATTCAAAGTAAAAAAAGTCTTATGCATCCTCGCAAGGGCATCACGGCATCAGATATTTTCTGTTCGCCTGACCGTAGTAATGATGATGCCAGCTTAGACATCTGCCGTCATGGCATTTGAGGTTCTCCGAACTGTGATACTTTCCTTCTGCTTGGGCTGTATCTTGAAAACGTTGTATTTACTACCTGATCACCCTGCGTATACAACCAGTGGAGAGGGTTCAAATGAGGTTCTGTCGATTCGTTTCGTACGGACTATCGGATAGGTGGATGAGTAACCCCAAGTGAACTCCATCTCAGCTATTCTGTATATTCAGTGGTGCTGACCGATGCCAGGATGTGATGGCGAACTGGCTGGCTACTAAGTAAGTACTGAAGGTATTCAATGCTCGCCCTTTGTGGGCGCGGTGACCAATAATACAGGTGGATTCGTAACAGATCCCATCACCTGTGTTGGGGAGAGCTTGTTCGGCGAAGTGAGTAGATACTTCATGTCACGATTGTGGTTACATGCGCCGCAAAACCGGGCGTTGTACCCAAATGTAACCACCTCAGCTGGCGGGCTATAGACAGGGCTGCTGAGTAACGTCCTTCACGACAGGTTTGTAGCAGGTGAGGCAAAGTTCGGGACCGCAGGGCTCGTCTTGCTTCGTGCAGCCCGCATGGTCCGAGAAGTTTTTTTCTTCTTCTTTCTCCAGATGTCTGGGGTGATGCCACGTCATGTAGGTCGACTGCAGCAGTACGCAACAGCAGCAGCAGCAGCAGCAGCAGTAGTCCCACGGGCGTAGAAGTTGGGACGATGCGATGCGATGCGACGCATTTCAGCTGGGAGGGGGGGACACAACGGTTTTTTCTCTTGCAGGAGCATGCGCCCAATCACCAGCGCTGGTATCACTGAAAAGGGCAAGTCGTGGGTTTTTTTTTTTGGGGGGGGGGCAGTTTCTCCTGGGCACCTGTTTAGCGGTGTTAACCGCCACCGACATCATGAGATATAGGGTTCTAAGCTAATGGCCATGAAGAGTGGTGGCCACCTTTCACGGTGTCATTCGGAGATGTGGTTCACGACGCCCTTCGCGGAAAGTAATTCATATGTATGTAAGTCTTCGCGTGCGGCCCCCCCACGAACGCCAAGGCGCCATCAGCCTTCCAGATCACGCAATGAAAAGTCTCTTGCGTAAGCCGTGCTCCCTTCGTCCTCGTGGTTGCTACATGCTTGAATAAAGGGAAAAAAAAAAAAAAAAAGGCCAGGGGGTCGACGCTGTCCGAGGAACGGCGGCGCGATACAGCTTCCTGTCGCCGTATTGTCCGGCGTCGGTCTTGAGGGACAACCGGGGCCGCATGGCACGAGCTGGTCAGCCAGACGGGACGGCGCAAGCGATGATTCCACGGGCAGCGAGCGGCCTGCCGTCCCTCCTCGCCATCGCCGTGGTCCAGACCAGCGCCGGCGTTGAGATCGGGGCTTCACGGTTCCCCCCGGTATTTCGCGCGCATTGCCCTCAGGTGTGGCCGGACGGACGGGGACGCAAGAGGTTGCTGGCTGGTTGCGCAGGTGATGTCTTGCCGACACCATGAACACGGACGTAGGTGTGCTGCGGCTGCCGTCGTGAGGTCCTCAAGGGGGGCTTCGGCCCCCGGAATCAACGCAGGTGCGTGCTTCATCGGGTGGCTCGTACGATCATACATCTACGGGATGGCGAGGTCACCACGAGGATGCACCTCGCGAGTCGCGGGACGCTGAAGGAGGATAGACTGAGACATGATGATGAAAAGATAACGATATATTGTCTTGAATTTTCCTCCTTTCCTCTACTCCAGGGCGTGGTCTAGGCTTCACCTGGTCAGAAGTTTCTTTCTTGATTCAAACTGATATGTTGGATGTTGTCCCACACTTGTTGGGTTCTTCCCTGGTTGAGGTCAAGAAAATACCGCATCGGGACCTTATCTAACGGGATGTGTAGGAGGTGAGTGCGACGGTCTGAGGGATTTGAGCCCAATGTTTCAAAAGGTCGCAATCACATAAGTATCTCGGTGCGCGTGCGTTCCCCTGCCCTGACCTACTGATACTACTGTCATATCATGTTCGCCAGGCTTCCAGCTCTCCACGTCTGAGGGGTTGCATCACCTCATTTTCGCGCCTTGAGGATCCGTTTACTGGCCTCCCGTTTCGCATCAAAGCGTCAAAGGACGGCTGAAGGGAATTGAATTGTACGACAATAAGACCATCGATCGATATTCATCATGCTACGTGGTGCGAGCATCTCGTCACGACCAGCAATGATGCGACGAGATAGGAGTCGGGCACTAATTGCCAGTACGATATAGACATATATCATGGATATTTCCCCTTTGCGGTCGACCCAATGCCCACGGGCCGTCGTAGATTTCGCCCGACAACACGGAGCACTCGAGTCCATCCGTCACCAGTACCAGCATCAGCATCAGCGTCAACACTAGTACCCGCAACTCCTGTCAGCGTTGTCAGCTTGTACCCACGGCCCAAAGAAGCCAGTTCATCCATCGTCGATTGTCCATTGAATCGAGTTTGGTCTCTGCCGGGTCAAGAATACAATGGGGAACTCTGGAGATTGGACCAAGTCCAACACGACAAAATCCAATAGCCCACGATACTAATCATAGTGGATCTAGCTTGCCTGCCTACCACGGGGAAATATCATAAATCCCCTCCATCCGTCTCCGTCAGAATGGGGTTGCCCACGAAAGCGAGGGCGGGGACATGGAGGACTCGTTGGAAGAGCCAGAAATAAAACCGAGCCGGCCATACCTACTACAGCGGTTCTACAGCGGTAAGCTCTCACCTAAACGAAATGGGACTGACCCCCCCAGACCACACACCTCGAGGGGGATCCTCTCCTCTGGGACCCAAGTTTAGGTGCTACCTCCTCTTAGAAAAATTACCGACCGATCGCCGAGTAATGCACCGTCTCTGGGCCCGCTCGCCCGCCCGCCGGTTTTCTCTCCATCCAGCTCGGTTCCATCAATTGGAGTTGCCCTCGGAAAGACCTCGTTTGCGAGTAATAACCTCGTCAAGTGCAGCACCACCTAGCCGCGAACAAGTACCCCGTCCCAGCGTGTGCCCCAAGCCTCAACAGGGACAAGCAAAGCAAGGGTTGTCAAAGCTGCATACATACATACTTGCCTATCAGTAGCTCAAAATTTCTCTCTGTCGCATTTGACCCCGTAAGCGAGCTATGCGATGCGCATCGCCTGCGCCGTATGCCCGACGCGCCCAGGCTGACTGCCCCTCTCTGGCGACATCGGCTGCAGGAACAGGAAAAGAATTCTCAATAGAAGCGACAAAGAGCAACCTTGCCTTCCCGGTCGAAGGAAAAAAAGTTTCTAGCCACGAGACGCACCTTTTGAGTGGTTTGAGTGGGGGTCCCGTCACAGCTCTTGCCGAAAAAAAACCCTTCTATTTTTTTCCCCCAACCCATCCAAGCCGCCCAGCCCGAAATTGACAAGTGATGCACCTGCTGCGGATAATACGGTAGGAGATTTCAGCAACACCGGTCGCAACTCCGGTGGAAGTCTCCGGAATGCCCAAGGAGATACGACCACCTACTCCCTGCACTCTGCACTCTGCAACGCAAAGCACCAACTGGCGTCAGTGGGCATTGTCGCCTCATCCACCTGCAGGTGCCAGGCCAGGTAAGATGCATGAATACTTGGAAGGTAATTGTCATAATTCCAACAGGCCACATACTCACGCGACACGATGGCGCATCAACAACAGAGAATCGCTGTTTGTCTTCTATATACCCAATACCCTCGCAAGGGTCCTTCTACTATCTAGTATGTGCAACGCTGGAGCTCCGCAAAAAAACTCCTTCTACTCTCAACCCATTGAACGTGCGGTCTGGCATCGTGGGGCAAAATAAACAAGTAAAGCCTCCAAAAAGATAGATATATATGTGCAATCAAAACGTGAGAAATCGGGACGCGCATAACATTGCAGCTGTCCTTCGGTATGACGAGACAAAGAAATCCCACAATGGATCGTAACCAAACGCCTTCACCCCTTCCATTGTACCGTAAACCGAGTCTTCATAGCTTGGGAAGAACGGCAAGCCGAAAGAAATCATTCGTCCGTTTTGATTTTTGAAATTCCGCGCCTGTCCGTATGATGATGGTCGTGATCCGAGAAAAATATAGACAAAAGGCGAGATCAAATGCCCAAGGGGGGTATATGACGAGCCAGAAAAGATCGCTCGATAATGTTCGTGAGGCGTCATGGTATCATGGTGAACGATGAAAAGGATGCCATGCAAAAACCAAAAAAATTAAAGCATTGGCTCTGGGCATTGATTGAAAATGCTGCTTCCTCCCCCTTTCTTTCACGCCGCATCCCACAGTCCTGAGGCTACAGGATCTGGAGATTGGGTGATGCCGTCGTTGAAGTTGCTCATGCCCCAGTATGACTCATCTTCGATGAGAGGAAAGGCCGTGTTGCTATCATCCAACGGACATGGTTCAGAGAGGAACTTGCTTGAAGCTGCCGTTCCCTTGAACTGGTCAAAGTCGAGGTTACCGAGGTCACTGCCGGTCATGAGACTTTGGGACATATTGGGCATGTAGCTGCCCGTCGCGCTGCCGCCGAAATTATCCAATTGCGAATCGCTGAAGGCTGGTACGAAATCCTCAGTTTCCGATACATCACCGGAGTTGGATGTCAGGGTAGGCTCCACTGAGCCTGCGAGATCATACTCTGTGAATGATTGCGCCTGGTCGAAACTCGAGGGCGCAATGCTCTCCCCTCTGACCTCAAGTCCGTCGTACTGCGCCCAATCGACTGAAACGGCACTTAGCCCAGCACTGAACATGGGCGCCTCATGATCCGACATGCCACTGAACATATCAAATGATGGCGAGTACTCGGGATACTGAATGTTGGAAAGATCGAGAGGTGGAAGCTGGCCATTCAGCTGCTGGAATGTTGAATTGCCCTCGATCGAAGGAGAGGCTTGGGCTGATCTGGCCCCGCCCGCCTCGAAATCGGAAGACGACGAGGTAGCTGTTCGAGATCGTCCCGCTCCGTTGCCGTAGTGGCCAAGGCTATCGACAGATCGGTTCCCGAAGCTGCTTGCGCTGCTAGTGCTGTGCATCGATGAGCCTCGGTGCAAGGTATACGGACCGCACTTCTGCGACGCCTTAGTAGGCTTGTGGGTAGGCTTGTGGTGGCCGTTCTCATCAAAGCTCAGCATGGGTTCCGAATGGGTCGTGTTGGCGCGACGGCGACGTGCCGCGGCCTTGGGCTTGGTCTGATAGCTCTCGACGTCGGACTCGGATTCGGGTACTGTGTCGAGCGAAGGCTCTTTCTTACAAGAGCAGGTGCAACGACCGCCATGGTTGCAACAGCAGCTCTCTGGAACAGCACGATAGCTATTAGAATCAATCGTTCTTCTCTCATATTGCCAAGAAAAGCTCACCCTTGTGACCTTCAACAGTCTGTTGCAAATGTGCGCACTTGTGCGTCTTTTCACCGCAGTCGCACTTGACGTGTGACGATCGCGATTTGCGCATGGCGCGACAGTGATGGCATTGCGACACTGGCCGGCCCTTCTTGTTGATGTGTTGGAGAGGGCGGTCTAGAGTAGATCAGGCGAACATATTAGCGACCGTCTTCTGAACGTTACACATTGGGGTTCTGGAAGATCTGGATTTTCCTTCGTGTTCTCCAAAAATTGAGACACCCAGAGCCCCACGGCGGGCGGCGGTGGAAAGGCGGATGCAAGGTACAACAGCTACCGCTACCTCAGGTATGATTTGGAGATCAGAGTTGTAAACTCACCTGCATGCTGACAGTTACTAACCCGATGGCCGCGAACGCAGGCCTCACAGGCCCATTTCTCGCCGTCAATTAACATGATAGCTAAATGAGCAAGAGGGGAGGAAGGAGGGGAGGAAAAAAAAAGGCGAGAGAATGCTAGGATGTGAATGATGGAGTGGGAGAGTAAGCGTTAGTAAGGTGAACAGGTGAAGCCAGGTAGGGCAACGGCGGGTTGAACGGAGTGGCGTTCGTTCAACAAGTTTCCAAGGGTTGAAAGGGACCTTCTGCGCAGGTGTGTCGCAAGCTGACCTCAGACAGCCGAGAGCGACTGCTGCAACTGACGGATAGACAAGACAGAGAGCCAAGAGGAGCAGAGGGCAAGAAGTTTAGAAGGACAGAATAGAACGGCCGGTGCGTCACGGCTGCGCAGCGTAGCGTTGCGTCGGGTTGGGGACTTCGGGAAGAGGAAACGCGCCAAGGTGGACAAAGGCCCGAGTAGCGACTGCGGTTATTGAGACACGGGAGTCGCTATGGCCTATGGTCGCATATCCACGAGAGACCTTTTTCTTTCGGTTGTCGCAGGGCAGGATGGCTGGGATGGGCAAAGGGTGTACCGCCAAGAGGGTACAATAGACACAGAGAACCCGAATGACAAGCACGCAGAAAACGCCGTCTAAGTTTCCACGAGTACGCATAAAAAGACTGAGTGGAGATTTTTGTTGGCCCTTTGTGTTGAAGGGGAAAAGAGGTGAGTCCCCGTGTAAGGTAGAGTTTAAAAGAGAAATCGTCCAAAAAAAAACTCTTTTAGGGTTTGACGGCGACGGCGGCTCGAGTTGTCAGTAACAGCAGTAGGAGTCCAGGAAGTAGTAACAGTTGCAGACTTGCAGTAGTCGATAGCAGGATGGCAGGATACGGATACCGATGCAAGACTTCAGATGCAGCCGCAAGCGAACTGCATTCCTAAGTATCCCGCAATGTACTCCAGGCTCCGGCTGGCGCTGTGACTGGGATGGCCCTAGATGCAATGGCAAAGCGCAGAAGCTGGGACGAAGTGGGAGAGCTGGGGAGGAGCTGTGTCTTAGGTACCTTGCCTAGGTAGGTTCTAGGTAGGCTGCTGCAGCTAGCGAACTGGAGCTGTTGGAGCTGCTGCAACTGGGATTGAACTGGGACCGTAACTGGAACTGGAACTGCGACTTCACACTGACACTGCGCGCGGCTAATAATAATCAAACCAGGAATTGCTAACCGTCCAGCAGCGGGCGGCGAGTGCAAGTCGGGGCGAGAAGGGCTTCTGTTTGGGAATAAGTGTCCGGCCCCAACAGCTAACCTAGCAATGGCTTGCAACCATGTATCAAGCTCCGACAAGGCTCACAAGCCTCGGAGAAACCAATGACAATCGATGTGGACTAGAGGTAGAACGGTGCCGGCAACGACGGGCTGCTCTTCAGGATCTGGTCTGTCCGTTTGTCTGCCCAAGTAGGAAAGAGGGAGCGGTAGGATTAATAGGTAGTAGTAGCAAGTAAGAGAGCTAGTTCATCTAGGTAGGTTCGTTGTAGTGCAAGTGTCAACTGAAGGTTTTCACCTCAAGACGGACACTCGAATAGTAAGTGATGGTAGGAGGGGATAGCAAAGCGAGGATGGGGCAGCGTGGGAGTCGATGTTAATATGGGAATGACGATGACGACGACGACGATGATCGAGTTTCTCCTACCAAGGTCTTCACAGGTCACAAGCCGGGGGGGAACGGGCGGATCGAGCGAGTTTATGAATCCATGGCTGCCCGGTCAGATAACAAGAGGGAGTGGGATGTGCAGCGGTGGCCGCAGCCAATGGGTCGGGACTCAGGTCGAGAGATGAGAAAGAGAGAGAGAGAGAGGGCAGCAACAACACGGAAGTCTCTGTTACATGGCACAGCACCGGCCGGTACTTGCCTACATCGCTCTTGCCCTCTTGCTCTCTACCGTACCTTATTATTCCGCGAACATCGACATCCATGGCTAGACCCATGGGTGCGTTGCGGGCGAATGGGGGCCGTCGAGTCTTTCCTTACTCCCCTTCACTCGAATGGGGGGTACAGGCGGCGCAATGACGGCACTGTGGACTGCCTCAGCTAGGGAGGTCCTGCCCGAGACGCCCTTGATTATACGACCCGTGGTTTGTGATTCGAGGTACCTAAGAGTCGAGAGGAACACTGTGAATTGAAAATGATGGACCAGATAAGACGTGCTGGGGCCCGAATGCTCCATCTGGCATTGTACAATTATCCATTTGGAATTGCACCTGTCAATCCATCCTGTAGTGCCATAGTAGGCGCGAAGATCCAAAGTCCCAAGACTATACCAAGAAGTCTTGGGAGGGTTGGCGCTGCTATCGCGAGTCTTGTCCTGTGATCGCCAGATTGAACGAGTATTGAAGATATCCATTGTCAACCCGCACCGGCCGGCAGTGCCCGCCGTGGGCTACCACACTAAGAGACACAGGAGATATGTGCCCAGCACGCCATCAAGGCCAATGAGCCGAAGCCTACAGTGGCACTCCTAATACGTATTACGAATGGCCCAGCGTTCCTTTTACTCGTTCACTTAACGTTATGGGAACGATCCATTTCGAGCTACCTCGGTTAGCTTCACAGCTTGCCTCTGCATACCAAAGTAGATACCTATAACAGGAAGCCTCCTGGGCCCCTAGCCGCTCCTCCCAGTCGGCCGTCCCCTGCCCTGGCGGCGTCGCTCCAGGCGACGTGGGCAACTAGCAGAGGCAGGGGACATGGAAGCTTGCGGTGCTAGGCAGAGAGCGGCATTGCCCACAGGTGCAGGTCAGGCTTGACAGGGATGCCATGCCGCTATCATGAAATAGAGGAGGCCGACCGAGTGGGATGACTGAGGAATAATGGGTGTAGGGCGTGTGGTTGCTGCAGCGCAGCGATGGTGATGAATGGGCGTAGGGAATTGGGATTCGCCGTGAACCATCATCAACCGCGATCGTCGACATTAGATGGAAAGGATGCGATACGGTTCGCTGACGGTTCTCTCGTCCCGTTCCGGCCGGTCTGACGACACACCCAAAACGGCATGCCCAAGCTTTGTTGGTACCTCTCTACCCGAGGCTTTGTCTACCTACTTCTGTATATTGACACTGATATATCTGGCGTGGGCAACTGCATGGACCTGCGGTAATAAACTGTCCATAGGATACCTACTCATACCGGTGTAAGCAATGCGCACCACAGGCGAAAGCCGCATTGTAACTAGTGAGGATGCGTAAGAGCCTTGACCTTGATACATAAAGTACATGCCTAAATGTCAAGGTCTTCGGGATGATCATCTCGCTCCTCCTGAGAGATTCCCCCGTCTTGTCAGTCAAGCCTTCGGGCTCCCTGTCAGCTATGCAGCCTATGCCCGTCTCACTGCATGGGCTTGTTTATAGAATCGAGTCTTGCATTCTGCTGCATCTGACTTGTGCATGTTCCGATCTCAGACGGTGCACTCAGCCTTCTTGGCAAACCTGTACGGTCACGACGGGATGCACGGAATGCAGTCATACCGCACACATAACGCTTGGCACCTGAATTGGACGAGGTTCACTTGAATGGTTGATTCCTGGCCTGTCTCGTAGCCAAGTGATTTCACAACTACCTACTTACTACACGTACTGGAATCCGTCGATCCGTCTTGCAATATGGGACTTCTCCTTTGGCACTATGTGAAGAATACCTTGGTTCGCCTACGTGTGAATTGCCCAATGTATTCAGGATCGAGGAGCAGTTAGATCGTTAAAATGGTATCTCAATGACTTGCATGCCTGCTAGAAATACATCTATAGCTATCTAATGTAAGAGACCTTATATATATACGTGATGCCAAGTCTACCTTACAGCACAATTGTGCATAGGACTGAGAGACCCCAGATCCCATGCTCGCCTTACCTACACCGACACAGGGGCCCTATTCACCTGATCATCTTAGGAAGGCGTGTGGCTACCTCCTGGGTACGTATGTATATTCGTTCAGCGGGATACATGTGTCCAGTGGGTCGGCCAAAGCCACCGTTGGCTCAACGGTCCCAACACAGTTGAATAATCGATGGTTGAGCTCCATTCGCTCCAACCTCTTTGACACGTCCAACCAGCCGAACCTCAATTCAGTCACAAGACTCTCTGCCTTGCTGCAATGGCACATGGAGTCCTCGGGGATTTTCACTATTGCCAGGGTCAGGGTCAACGAATCTAGGCTTGCACGACTCATGGCGGAGTGTGATGAAACATCAAACACACCGGGGTGGTAAGGTAGTCAAGGGGTGGGTTTGTGCAACGACGACGAGGTTTGTCGAGACGTCCATAGCACGGCGTGCGGGGAGTGTGCGTGCTCATATGGCGTGATGCACAATAACCCATACCAAGGGATCTCATATATGGACAATATACTAAGACGTATTGGAGAAATACTGAGTATGCTCTTTTCGGGAATTCGTGTTCACCTTGGTACGTATGGCAAATGAATTGCTGATGAGTCTCGAGTACTGTCCGTCTTGATCAACACTTGCCGGCCTCCCGCCAAGCCGCATTGACCGATGCCCGGTGGCCGGTGGTACAGAAGGTTTGTGGACGGATCGATTTTCCAGATGATTACTTCTTCGGCTGCCACTGCCAAGCGCTTTGTGTTAACTTCAAATGCAATCTGTTCAAGACTTGCAGCAACTTAAGAAGCGCAGTGAAACGGTCCTCAGGAGGCGATTTGCCAGCGACAGGTTGTCGAGTCGAGGCCAAGCCAGGCCAAGCCAGGCCAAGGCATTCAAGTAGGGCTTGGTAAGTCACTGTATGTAAATGTAACCCTGTACATACACAGGTTACCTGGGTAGGTCCTCAACTGCTGCGCCCCGGGCCTTGGTGTCGACGATAGGTAGGCATGGAGTATCATGCTCGCAAGACGGGTTGCGCACGGCGAAAAGACTTGCATTTGAAACATCAATCGGAATAGTCCATGTCTTGGATCCTTGATCTCATACACGGAACAAGAAACACATTGATTGCCATGGCGGAAATGTTGAGGTGAAGGATATACACTGTCACTGGGGATACTTCCGGCCTACGGACTGAATTGGAGTTGAGTCACGTCCAAGAGTTGTGAGAATACACA
Source organism: Xylariaceae sp. FL0016 (assembly GCA_022578815.1). Taxonomy (NCBI): domain Eukaryota; kingdom Fungi; phylum Ascomycota; class Sordariomycetes; order Xylariales; family Xylariaceae; species Xylariaceae sp. FL0016. The sequence continues at coordinate 707,950 of MU388734.1, forward strand.
CATACATAGATAGGATACAGGTACTTACCTTGGCGAAAGTGGGCGTTGCTTGGTGTTGCTGAGAGCTTATTCGGAGGGCAAACCCACGGCAGTTATGCCAGTACGTGAAGGCATTGGGCAATGGAATGACCATGGTTGTCCGCATTTCGGACTAGTTGGGGGCGACATTGGGTCAGCCAGAGCGGCTATCATAGACAGAGTGATATCTTTTTGTAAAGCTCAGAGACTTCTTCAGGAACTTCGGATCCCATCCAGACCAAGACAGGCTGATGCCAATGGCTGCTCCAAGAAGGACGTACCTAATTACAATGGAGCTTAGTGAGGTGCCTAGTGCTCAGCAGGCATATGTACGTACCAGAGGTACCTGAAGCAAGGTATCTTAGGTACCTAATCCACCTACCTTGGGCGAGGAAGCAAGAGCCCTAGTTCACTTACCAGTGCCCACGGACCTGGTCACTGACCAGGACTTTCTCCCACACGATTCCCATTTTCTTTGTCTATTCTCCTTCTCTCAACCACCAGAAAAATCTGCTCCACGGAACGCCGTGCGTTAGAGCGACGGCGCATACCTCTTGTCATTCAACATACCTTTGATGTGGCCAATCATTACACATTACAACCATGACGCATATTGACAAACGACGAGGTAATCATGTACGCATGCCTCATCTTGCAGCCAGCCTGCCTGTCTCGGCCATTCCCATGTGCCATGAAGCCGTCTCTCGTCAGCCTCATACCTACTTCTACCTATCTTCCGCTGCTACAGAACATGCTGTGCAATCGGAACCTACATAGGCCGGCTACATACTTTGTACTTCGGAAGAAATAGATGTAGTCAGCTTCGCTTGATTCCGTCTAGGCCATCCTTCGGTCTGTGATCTCGAAAAATTTTACCCGAGCCTGCAGCTCATCCGAACCGGATGGCTTTTTTCTCCTGCCAATCCGACGCGGGATGCCGCTTCTGGGTTGGGTTTACTGTGTATCTTGGTAGCACCCATAGCGCAGCCTGTCTACCCACCTACCTGAACAAAGGTGCCAGATCAGAACAGAAATTTGATATGGCCTACCCCCAGCTATTCGACCATATCTTAACCTAAAACTCCGAACACCGCAGTACACGACTACAACTCCCCCCTGTAGGGGAGTCCGCAAACTTGCACTCTTCAACACTTCAACGCTTCGCCATTTTCTCCCAAGAAAAATATTCTTGCATGGGAGCATTGCGCCATCACTTCTGGACCTATATACACGGAGGTTTTGCGATAGAACCCTTGCCGAAAAGCCCTATGATATCCCACTAGGTCTACTCGAGCGCGTTGTTTCGCCACTCACTCCCCTTCGCCTCAAGCCAGCAATGTAATCAGAGCGCCTGTACTTGCCGCTTCCCTCATCGCTGTGTTATGCCCCCATACACATCCTTGAGTCTAGGACCAAGCCAGCGCATGGCTGTTTCCACGACGCCAATCTGGATGCATCTGGATCATGTTCATCTGGCAATCAGCTTCCCTTTTGCTGAATGACGGGCCGTCGCGAGAGGGACGAAATGAAAACCAGAGGTGTTAGCGTTGACCCATGGTCTCGATTATCCTAAACGGCCATTTTACGAAGCTCTAGGCTCTGACTTGGCAACTTATGAGTCGAAGGCAATGTGGACTTATGTCGAACGCCAGACTCGCCACTTCGGTTGCGCCGCGGCAAGAGTAGCTGTCTCGCGTCTTCTAGTACCACGAGTTTCTTGACTTCAGGCGAACAGTTTGGAGCCTGGGATCCTTCTCGGTCTGGACATCCGTGGCTGCGTGAACCCTCCCATCTAGCTGGCCTGGGCTGTCAGCTCATATCCGCCGACAATGACCCAGACCCCTGCAACTCTCAGCCGCCTGTACATGCCTGGAGCAGCAAGAGGTCCCCGCAATCTGGGAGCGGCGTACAAGACATCCTTGGAGTGGGACGTCAAGACTCCAACTCCTTTACACCGTGACAACTTCAGCGCAGGCGACATGCAGGGTTCTTCACCCACATGCCCATCCACATGGATGGTTCGATTCTACAAGCATGATTGGACACAGCCAGCCATCCTGGATGATCTTGTTTTGACAAACGTGGTCTTTCACCCTCCTTTCCCGCCCGCAACAACTGGCTGGGCCCCCACACGGGCCGCCCCTTTACATGCAAGACTTGGACTATAGAGGGATGGATACCTTGCACATTTGAGTCTGAACTTCCATTTGCAATGAGACCAACCTTGTCAGACATGCTTATCAGACGGAAAGAGGTACAGTTTCCCCGCTTTTGAATCAACCGCTGGAAGGGCTGGCTCAACCCATGACACACTACATACTATCATTTCTCATATTTCTCAAAATCACTTCGCCTAGCCCTTCCATAGCTGCTCATCTTCCTCACATTACTTCTCCTTGTCTGGTCCACTGTCTGTCATCGGCATAAGCCTTCCGATGAGAGAATACTCAAGCACATACGAGTTGTATGGCTCTCGACCTCGAGTTATAGGCTTGCGTATCAGTAGGCTCTTCCCGCAGACTCCGCAGCACCTGGCGCGTTCGTATGCATGCTTGAAGTTCCTCACCAAAAAAGCCTTGGGCAGGATGGCGGGGTTGTAACTGAAAACAAGCTCGACGAGCTGCATATTTCGAACCGCCATTCGTAGATCTTGCAAGCTGAATACAGCTTCCCGCCTTGGCAGTGCCTCTTGTCAACACTACTCGGGATTCATGCTTCACACTAGGTAAGCGCGCGTAAGTCATTTCTCATCAGTCTTATTGCAACATTATCCTGCCAGCTATTACGTTCTTACGTATATCGGCATTCGCAGTCCACACTTTGTGACGCGAGTGTTTTCGCTCCTGGCATAGATCAATTCTTAGACCCGTTGCTGGGCGCCCGTATTATAGAGGTCGTTTTGAACCTCCATGAGAACCCGGGAATCAGTAGAGGTTACATTTTTCTCCTCCGCATTAATTGCAATGAGGTGCTATCTGTCCACACCACTAGGTAGATGTACAAGGGCTTACGCTTGGTTGAGTCGTCGGGATTTGGCCGTCGCCATAATAGTTTTGGTGTCAATTGCATCTCATACCATTGTGATCCGGCACTACGGAATTTGGTTCCAGAATGGTCTGGGCTGGGCCTCTGGCAACAACTTGTATTACATACCGGCAACAACACCTATCTAATAGTGTGAGGATGGAATCTCGGCGTTTCTGCCTCTTTATACTTGCCGGAAATGTTTCGTGACATGGAGTCACGGAAGGCACCATGCCACTTCATCCCATCATGATCAGCTGGTTTCTGGAAAGAAAACTTCGTACATGTGGCTGCGTTGGGCTGCCATCGACCCTCGGCCCCGGCGTGCGAAGATCAGCAGCTTGCGGCAGGATCCTAAACCCGCGGCATGGCCCAGGACTACCCAGCGACATGTCTTGGCTTTCTGCCGGAGCGGAAATGAATTCGTCATTGCGCCTAGGCGCCATTCACTCGGCTATTAGATCAGGTCTCTACAGATGTCGAGCCAGAGAGACTGCACTGTACCCAAGTAAGCAGCATGATTTAGATAGTGATGGACCAGGGACGGAAATAACCCGGCAAATGCAAGTGACAATGTATCCAGTACCTCAATGGCCGACAGTCGAAACAAACAATCTCGACATGCCACAGGCACCTGCGGTCATGTAGAGGAGGTTGAAGCGAACTAGGTCATTGTGGCAGTCACTTGGAGGTCCCTCCCACGCACAATTGACACGCGAGGGATAACCGCCTGGCCAGTATTGTCACAGCATCAGAACACCAACCGCGATCGACCTGAGGCAAACAGCAATAATGCAACGGCGGACGTAGCTCAAAATCAGGTCAGGACTGCTACTGCTATGCCTGTTGTCTAATGTGCGAAAGAAATTGGTACTTATGTGGGATAAGCCCAGGTGTCGGCAAAAGTTTGTGTTTTCCTCATGCAGCAAACGGCATATGTATCTTTCCACAAGCTATGGCTCTGGAGTTTTACCGGGAAGTCTCGTCCATAAATGCAGCCCAAATGTCACCCGCCCACAGCCCGGGGAAGCTTTCAAGCTGCATTATAGGCCAGACCCTTTACCTAAATCGCAGGGATATTTGAACCAGAATGGCACTGCTATTCGATTGCAATGGTCACGGTCTATGCTAGTGATAATAGTATATGAAGTGCTGCGGCAGCGGTCAGCAGCATGGCCCTGTCAGCTTCCGACTACATATCTAGCAGTGGTTTGTATATAATGCTCTTTTCATTAGAACATCAGAAGATAGCATGCCTGCTGGTGTGGTTAGTCATGTGGGCGTGAATAGTAGACGGATATATGGTCTGGTAGACATTTGGCATAGAGATTCCTATCAGAGTAACTGCAAACTTGGCGAATGTGACTGTTGGCATGATATCACGACAAACGTCGATCGAAACCTATGAAACAGTATTTTCCTAGTGAGAATGGCTACCCAAGCACTCAAAAATCGGTCGCGGTAAGTGACTGCGGTATTGTGACGACTTATGGAATGGACCAATGCCATCCATGATCTCGGTACAACAGCTATTCATTGGCAGAGCCATCATCGGGTTACCTGTTTCACCTTATCCGGGCCATATTTGTTCTCTTCTACCTCACCGTGTTCATTTTCGACTTGAATGGTCAAATCGAGAACGTGAAGGCGAAGTAGCCGGAGTGGGCAACGCGTGTCTGGGCTCCTACTAAGGTGGACTTCTACAGCTCGCCAAGGAGGCAAAGCGTGGAGGTATCGCACGAGATGTCGCCGGAAGCAGCGGGCCCACGGCACCGCCTGCACCCCCTCCTTGGCAGGTCGGGAGTGGCCATGGCTGACGTGAAAGACTCGGACCTGACTATATTGATCCTCGTACCAGTATCTCTCTCCGCGACTATTCACTCCCCTGTAGGGAATGGAAGTGTCTCAGCCTTGAGGGCGCCGCCAAGGCCGGAGAGAAGCTTCTGCTCATCCAGCTCCCTGCGGGTACAGCTTAAGCAGCATCGCCTTCTTCAGCGACACATGATCTACTGTGTAGAAGCAGGGAGCGTGTCTATCACGCCTCATGTGGGAGCTTTCCCAGTCAGCTTGCTGCCTGAACGCGGTGCTGACACGGGGTTGGTCCGAGAGATGAAGACGAGCTGCTCGCGCGCACCGCTATCACTGCAATTACCCCCAATCTCACTGCTTTACGTCGGTCCCAGCATTATGCCCGCCAGATCCTATGCTGCCAAACTACGGTGTAAAGCCGGCGATCGCATGCAGTCATGGCCGAAGAGCGCACCGGTCCTATCTCTTTCGGCCGGGCCACTTACGATACGGAGGGGGGACGCGGGTGGTCCGTTTTACGGGCCCTGGATTCTCTCGGGGCAGAGACGGCGCAAGTCCGGTCCAAGAGTCCTCTGCAATAGAACCTGGAATTTCTTTCGGCGGGTAAGTGAGATGAGATGGACGAGGCCAAGAGAAACGACAATGACAAGGGTGTGCGGTACTTGCGAAAGACCCTCGCACACGCAGCTTCGCGCGAGAGGCGAAGGCAAACACGTATTGTTTTATGCGCCGTATCTGCGCTCATCTGCGCTCGCATCACCTAGTCGCGAGATGAGGCGATGGTGCCAAGACGCTTTGCCTCTCGGGGAGAATGCAGTCAGATCATGGTGTGTAATTATACTTCACTTGGCAAAGGGATGTCGTGTATATGTAATGTCCCGGGTTTACCAAGACTGTCGATGAAAGCTTGAATGCCCTAGTTCCCGTCTTGACAACCGAAGGAAAGGGGGGAAACACTCGGCGAGATCATCAATTGTCAGATAGTTACATAAGCCCCGGTATAATAGTGGCAAGGGTCATTCCCAGATGCCTATAGCGGGAGAATTTCCTTGTAGGGGGACTTGGATGATCGGCCCCGCGAACGTCGCACCTTTGCCGCGGCTCTCTGGCTTCTGCGTTCTGCAACAGACTCTCGGATATCAACAAGTGACAAATCATGGCGGACAGAGATTCTCAAGGCTCCGAAAAGTGAGGCCTCATACGCAGACAGCCCTCTGCCAGGTTGCCCGAGCGCAGTCGCTGACCACCTTGCGCGTAGGCTTATACACATTCTTTTCGTCGGTGCTGGCGCCGTGGGCTGCTTCTACGCATCTCGGTTACACCACGTATGAAATGTCATGCCATGATGTATGCTCTGGACTGACCGCTTTTCTCCGTAGCCTGAGAGGGGGATACATACGTCGCTGACCGCACGTTCCAATTACTCAGTCATTGCCTCATCAGGCGTTGCCTTGCAAACACACTCCTTCGGCGACTACACATTCACCCCCTATGCTGTCTTTCCATCCGTGCCCGCCGCCGTGCCAGGCGCGCCCTCTTCCACTAGTCCTGCGCCGTCTCATGTTCCACCCCCTCAGCCTCCACCAAATGCTGGGTGGGATTACATAGTTGTCACTACGAAAGCGCTGCCAGACCGGACAGATGATGCTGCCATGATTGCCCCATTGGTGTCCTCCAGGACGTGCATTGTGCTGATACAGAATGGCGTCGGGGTAGAGGAGCCCTATCGAGAGCGCTTTCCTCGAAATCCGATCATTAGTGCTGTCACTATCATAAGTGCGGAACAGATCAAGCAAGGCACCATCAAACAGAATCGATGGACCAGGATTAGTCTTGGGCCCTACTGCCATGGGCTAGGGAGCTCAAACACCAAGACGAAGGGGGATGAGGAGCTCACCAAAAGAGGACACGAATGCATGAATCAGCTATCGCATTGGTGGACAGATCTGGGAGGTATTCGCGATGTTGAGACACATACAGAAATGGAACTTCAGACCATCCGGTGGCACAAGCTCTGCATCAACGCCGCCTTCAACCCCACCGCCGTGCTCTCCGGAGGCCGTGGCAACGCCGACCAGCTCGAGGAGCCAGAACTCCGAGAGCATCTATCAGGCATCATGCACGAAATCTGGCACGCTGCTCCAAAGGTCCTCGGCAAGCCGTTTCCAGAGAGCGTGGCCAAGCCGGACAGGATCATCAAGAGCAATGAGAGGAACAAGGGATCGAAGCCGAGTATGCTACTTGACTGGGAGGCGGGTCGTCCTATGGAGCTGGAGGTTATCCTGGGTAACCCGGTGAGGATTGCACGGAGGGCGGGTGTCGAGATGCCGAGGCTGCAGAGTGTGTATGCGTTGTTGAAGAGTATGCAGAATGTTCGGGAGAAGAGGAAGACGAGCGAGAAGCTGTAGGTTCTCCGATGGAAGCAAGAAATATACAAGGCATTGAACGGCACGTTTTCTGTTAGACGACATAGGATTGTCAAACTCGATCACCTGGGTCCTAACCTGCAATACCTTCTAGCATATAATCACAACAAGTCTTGAGCTGTCTCGGGCAGTTCACAAGCTTAATTCTCATGTTTGTAAGATCTATGGTGTTGGTAAGATCTATGGGGTATCATACGCATATCATAAGTCCACCTCTACAAGCAACAGTCTCTGTCTATGCATCAGCTACGCTCTGAATGAAGTCGCGGACCTCGAAGGCGTCCTTGGTCTTCTCGTCATGCCGCGACGTGCTATACTTGCGGCACGCCAACGGCGCCGCGATGACATGCAGATGCAGGTGCCCGACGCTCTGATCCGGCCAGAGGTGGAGACCGAACGCAAAGTCCGACGGCGACAGCGCGTCGATCATGCCCTCCAGCTCCCGCCAGTGCGCGACGGCGGCCCGGTACGCCGCGGCGTCCGGGGCCGCGCGGTGCCGGCGCCCGATGGCCTCGCGCTGGTGCCGCAGCACGGCGCGCCGCGCCGCGGGCTGCACCCAGGCGGCGCGGAAGAGCTCGACCATGTGGTCGATGATGGGGGCGGAGGCGCGGTCCAGCGCCACGCCGTTGAAGAGGCCGGCGCGGGGGATGCAGAGCAGGTGGACCATGGACATGCCGGCGCCGGCGGGGCCGTCGTGGTGGTGCCGATACTGGGCGACGTCGAACGAGGCGCGGTTCCCGATCAGGAGCGCGGCGTCGGACGCGGCGAGGCAGGGGCCGGCCCAGTGCGTGAAGGGGGTCGAGGCGGCGAGCCACTTGGCCGGGGTCCCTCCGACCGCCGGGTACGGGTGCGAGGCGTCGGCGCGCCGGTACGCGGACACGTCGTCTCGGGCGCTGGGCTGGGACCAGAAGAGGGCGTGCTGCGCGATGATTTGGTGCTGCTTGCCGCGGAAGGAGGGCTGGAGGTGGCGGCGTTCGGACTGGTATACTTCTTCCATTTTTTTTTTTAATTTCCTCCCCTGAACTTATGTCTTGCGTTTGTCGTGTTGCTGTCTCTGATATTCGGCTCTACGGTCCCTTTGCTCCTCCTCCCTTACTCACCGTGGTTTGGGATCTCGAGATATACATCTTGTCGTCTTTTGTTCTACTAGGAACTTGTTTCAGGAGATCGAAGCTGTGGTTGTTGGGGACAAAGAACCCTTTATGTCAGTTTTCGTTTGACGTGAGAACACCAAAGATGTGTGTAATTGTCATATTTGACCAGTCTGAAAAGACGGACACAAAGATGAGGCGGCAGTGATGGAAAAGGGGTAGGTGATTGCGGGAACTGGGGTCACTTGGGTTGTCTCCTTGGGGCTGGCATTGCTATCTTTGTCACGAGGCCCTAGATCAAGGTCACTGTATTCGGACTCGCAATTGCTGACTGGGTTGGAAAGGAAGGAGAGTGTCTTGAATACTGATGTAGATCAAAGAACGATATAGCTTGCGAACTTGATTTGACGTGTCGTTTTAACATAACATACGCACAACCTCCAGTGGACAAAGAGAACTCTGCCTGAGACAATGTAGCGAGAGTCTCACAGTTTCGATGAACTGTAGTAGTATGAATAAGTATTTAGGGTTTATCAGGTGAGTAATCAAAATCAAGTACGAGTTGACCATGGGCAGTGAATGCCCTCACGTTGCTCTAATCACCAAGTGGATATTCTTGCGGCCTGAACAGCCTCTCATGGAGGTATGCAGACTCGCGTGAAAACATGGTCATATATTTGAGTCTCAGTGCGGTTCATTAGAAACATGAAGTCAAAAGGGATGGGACGGGAAAACAATCATGTCTCAGCAGCAGACCGCTGTTGTTATTTTGGGTCACAAACGGTTCACGAGCCGTCATATATCATTACTGAACTGTAGGAAAGACACAGATATGCTAAGTTTTGATGGCATTTGCTATCACACAGGGCATATCTGAAGCTCATTCTTGGATGTTTCAAGCCTGGATTTCCAGCAGGATGATATAGGCAAGTGTGTAAGTAAGTATTGTCCCTCGGCGCATCTCCGCACCAAGGCAGGGCCTCTACTCACAGCCGGGGGCCACCGAGTTTCTCCGCAAGTTCCCCCAAAGCCAAGACACTTGGCAGGGCTTCTTCCGCTGCACGACCGTATTTTCAAGCTTCTATGCCAAGCACCACCTCCATCTCGGCAGCGGACGTTGATGGACAACGAGAAGAAGAGCTTCTTCACCCCGAAGATTCAGTCGCTTATCACACATACCTAGCATCGAGAATAATACAGTTCTCCGTGCAGGTGAGAGGTGAGGTATGGTTTTGTCGCATGCCCAGGACCGTGTCCATTTGCACCGTCGTCATCTATGGCGTCAGCTCTGTGGGCCAGTTGCGACGAAGCGTGAATCAAAGCCCATACATAGTACTTATGTAGTCTACCCAGTCCATCAACCAAAGATTCCGACGTGTCCTAGGTATGTAACCAGTCCTACCTAAGCGCCGGAACTGCCTACGGTTATGCTCTCTTCAGTTTAGCTTTGGGGATTCCTCCAATTTCTCCATCACAGAAGCGGGACTGACACACACAATCTTGGCTTAATAAGAGAAGCTTTTCGGCCATGACATGGAGCCATGAGCTCTTATTTCCCACCTCGGTCGGGCTGACTGCTTGTGTGCACATCTTATTAGCTAGAGTTTAAACGCGGTTGAGTTTGCCTTGTGCCGCCGAATCGTTCATTCTGCTACTACTTCCCATCTCCAAAGTACTTACCTGCGTGCACAAACGCCTCCAACGTCCGTCTCTTTGCATAAGGTTCGCGACAATGGACATCACCAAGGTGGAGGAGGAGCCCGCAAAGCCCGCAGAGGCGCGCGATGAGGGGGAACCGGGCATCGGCGCGGGCGAAAAATCGCTTCCTGGCCAGCAGAACCTTCATCTCGACCCTGCACTTGAGCGGCGCGTTAGGAGGAAGATAGATCGAGTTCTCATTCCTCTGGTCATGGGCCTCTGTGAGCATCATGCGCTTTCGGCTCAGTGCGTCAACTGCGCAACGTCGCTGACACCATACTAGATCTGGTCGCCTTTCTTGACCGTTCCAATATCGGCAACGCGCAGACGGCAGGCATGGGAAAGGATCTTGGGTTCAATGATGACCAGTACCAATGGCTCCTGACCATATTCTACATTCCATACATTCTATTCGAATGGTGTGCCCTGATGTGGAAGGCGGTTCCTCCTCACAGTGAGCATGCCCCGAGTTCAATTCTCCCTAATCTCTGGAAGGTCCTGGGAGCCGGTCCATGTATCCTCATGGGCCAATACTCCTTGATGACATCTTGAAGATCTTGCCTCTTCATCCACTGTAGTATCCAGGAACACGTACTGATTACTTGTCTACTAGTCTGGGCTTTTTGCTGCGTCATTGTTTGGGGGCTTGCCTCAACTTTACAGTACGTGCCAGAGTCTACATTCAGGGTCTCCACCCCCCCAAGACGATGCCCCGAACGCAGTGCATTTATTGACCTAGTTGTAAGCTGACAAGTCAACTCCCATAGAGCAGCTGCATTCAATTGGCAAGGCTTGATGGCCTGTCGTTTCTTCTTAGCTATGGCCGAGGCAGGATACGGTCCAGGCGTTCCGTACCTGCTCTCTTTCTTCTACAGAAGACATGAACTAGGGTTTCGGTGCGGCATATTCCTCTCCGCCGCACCGCTAGCGACCACCTTCGCGGGAGCGCTGGCATATGGCATTACGTCCGGCCATCCGTCTATAGCAAACTGGAGACTCTTGTTCATTGTCGAGGGCATACCTTCTATCCTGCTCGCCTTCGCTGCCTATCGATTCATGCCGGACTCCGCCGACACGGCTCGGTTCTTGAACGAGGAGGAGAGGGAGGTAGCCAAAGCCCGGGCTATTCAACAGACGGGCAGCGAAGGGGCCAAGCGAGTTGGACATGTGGATTTCCGCGAGGTCTTCTCGTCGTTTTTGGACATCAAGACTTGGTTCTACCCACTGATGTATTTCAGTTGCAATGGTGAGTGATGGCAGCAGGCTTAGTCTATGGAAGCAGTACCATCTAACACCCACTCAAGTATCATTCAGCAGCTTGCCGGTTTTCCTTCCCAACATCTTGAAGAATATGGGATACAGCGCTATCAATGCGCAAGGCCTGACGGCCCCGCCCTATTTCCTTTCGTTCTTGATATGTATCGGCACAACTTGGATTGCTGACAAGACACGCCAGCGTGGACTCATGATCACGGCGCTGTCGCTCATCGGCGGCGTTGGGTACATTCTCTTGGCGACGTGTCACAGTGTCGGCGTCCGGTACTTTGGTGTGTTCCTTGCGGCCGCGGGGGTGTTCCCGGCTATCGCGAACATCCTTCCTTGGACGATCAACAATCAGGGCAGCGATTCGAGAAGGGGAGCGGGTATCGTGCTCTTGAACGTCATCGGCCAGTGCGGACCCCTTTTGGGAACGCGGATCTTCCCCGAGGACGAAGGCCCTTATTTTGTCAAGGGCATGAGTATCTGCGCCGCCTTCATGTTCTTCAACGGACTGCTGGCTATCACACTCCGTGCTTACCTTGCTTGGGAGAACAAGAAGTTTGAGAGGAATGATGAGGCAATGCGGCAGGAAGGTGGTGACGCGAAGATTGGCGAGACTGGCGATGAAAATGCAGGATACGGATTCCGGAATGTCTTGTAAATCAAGTCAAGTCAATTAGACTACCTACACGCTCCACCCAATATTTTCGTATCCCAGTGGTTTTCAGGATTGATCCGTTTTATTCTCAGCCTGCGCGTACGTAGCCGTGAGTCTCGACACCAGATACTGTCCCGCCTTCCACCACTCGCCCGTCTCGGGATGCCTGTTCTTCGGGGTGGCCTTGCTCACGTCGAACGGCGTGAGCACCTCGTCTGCCCTTCCGTCTACGAAGAAGGGTGCCGAGTATCTCTCGGTGCCGCTGTTGTTGATCACGCGGTGTACTTGTGCAACAGGTCAGTAAAGATAGAGAGACAGCGGGCGAGGCGACCAGAGAGAAAGGGGGAAAAATTCATTCAATGATAAAAACGTACCAGTGCTCTTGTAGGTCCCCGTCGTCCACATCTCCATCATGTCCCCGATGTTCACGACGTAGCTATCGGGGTTCGGCTCGACCAGGATCCACTGGTCCCCGTGCTTCACCTCGAGGCCCTTTTCCTGGCCCTGTAGGAGCAGGGTGATGGCGCCTAGGTTTGTCGGAGTGAGCACAACACGACCAAATACAGAAAAGCTAGCCTGTACACATGTGATGGTCGTAGGTACCTGATGGTAGTCTGAGGGGGAAAGGGGGGGAAGGGGTGGGGGGGGGGGGGGATTTCTACTCCCAACGTACCAAAATCGGAGTGCGCACCGGCGCCCAGCTTCTCCTTGCCAGACTCCTGCGCGGGATAGTGCAGGAGGCGCAGGGCGCAGACGGGATCGTCCGACATGAAGGACGTGAAGGCGTCGGGGCGGCCGGTCAGGCCCCTGGAGAGGATCTCGAGGATCGGGGCGGACAGGTCGCGGAGCTTGTAAAAGTACGCCTCTACTGTTGGTCGTGAGGACCGGGGGGCGTCGTTAGCGCTGGGTTTCATCCCCGTCGTTCCCGTTTCTTCTTCTCGTGAACCGGGAAAGGGAGATGACAGTTGTTCTGGTGGGGAGGAGGAGACTGGGGGGAGGGGGAGAGTGTTCCCCAGCCAGGAGGAAACTTACGTGGCTCCTTCATCTTGTCCTCTGGGATGCTCTTCGGGAAGATGTTATTGCCCATCAGCTCCGGGTGCTTCTTTGCTCTTTCGTCGGTCGGGGGAATGTGCTGACCGACGTAGAAGCCCTTTTCGTACATGTGTCAGCGCGTGTTTGACAATCAATCTACAAATATATATATATATATATATATATATATGTGTATAGTCTCAATTTCTTCTCACCTCCTTCTGATCCGGCGCGACCTGCTTCTCGTCCAGGGCCTGGCCACCGATCTGCTCGTACCCCCGGTTCCGGAGCGCGGGGTGCTTCAGCGCCTTCTTCTCGTCCAGCGGGAGGGCGAAGAAGGCCTTGCTGGCCTCGAACACGCGGTCCTGCAGCTGCTTGTCGATGCCGTGGTTGACGACCTGGAAGAAGCCGCTGGTGATGCAGGCCTCTTTGACCTCCTGGACGATCTGGTCCGAGGCCCTGGATGACGGGTCGGCCAGGTACGGTGCGATGTCGATGGTGGGGATGATGAACTCGGCCATGTTGGTTTCTAATGGTGGTTCTGGACCGCTCACTGAGGTCGAAGTATATAGTGTGTAACCTATTATATATGACGTACGATGAGGTAGACCTTTGTCAAAATGAATGAATAGGTGCAGGCAGGGTTTCCACCGATGGGGAGGCCCTGGGGATATTTGTCTATCTGGCCAGAGTGAGGAAGGGAGAAAGAGCGCGCGGTTGGTATGTTCACTTTGTCCCCGTGTTACTTCACGATGTGCAACGTCGCGGCTTATCCGGTGCTTCCGTTTCTCTCGGTCGAGGCATGCACCACACATACAACACAGCACAGCACGGTCGCCGCCTCCGGCGCTGATAAGCGGTGGGGTCCTCCATATAAAGTACTTGAGCTAGGTTTTTACGGTCCGCGGCGGTCGCCGACTTTGTTATTCACCACCGGCAGGCAGGCAGGCAGTCAGTCAGTCAGGCAGGCAACGCCACCATGATCATGGTTTGAATCCTTCCAGTCTGCGTCCAGGCTGTGGTTGGGCTTGAGATCTTGGGTAGCACGTCGTTCCTCTCTCAGCTCCCGTTCTTGGTAGGGTGTTGGTGCAGTGTGTCGCTTATTGGAATGCGGTAGTTACCTACAACTTACTACTTCCATCTAACTATGAATGTCAGCTCATACGTAGGTCGGTATGCTAGCAGCAAAACGATATCTAGGTACCACCGAGCACACTTAGTTGAGCAAGCTCAAGAGCATTCCATGTGGTCTGGCCTGATCATTTCGTCAAGTAGGTTCGCTTCTCCACCGTCCCGAAAATCGGGACGCCTTCATGGAGGTCCCGCCAAAGATCGGGAAACCATCCGAATACCTCTCCGGACGTCCCTATGGTCATGGATGAATGGGAATCCTTCATCCGCACTGCTTGCTTGTACATATTCTGCCTCCGTCTCCCGAGCAGAGATGACCCATCACGTTCTCCGCGAGATAGTCATCCATTACTGTTTCAGACAGTGCCCTTATGCACACCAGAGTGAGAGTATCATGTACTTCTTGGGATCTCCTGAACTTTGCCTATTTATTATGAGTTCGTGTATTCCGGTTCTCCATGACCTGCACAATAGAAAAACGCGCGCTGTACTCTGTAATTGTCACCAACACGAACTACAGCTGATGCTCAATGGTAATTATACAAGTAAGTCAGTATAGCATTGCTGATCATGTGTCCGCATCGTATTATTACATCCTGATCGCAGCCAAAGGTGTTTCCCTGTTTAATATTACAATACTTTTACCCATCCAAGAAAAGGCTCGTACTATTTCCCACCTTTTCTCTTCTTTCGACGATTCTTTTTCTTTCCACCGCCCTGAGAACCGGACGCGGCCCCATCTCCCTCCGAGGGAGCTGCAGCAGCGGATCCTTTATTTTCTGCCTGCTCACCGTCCGATTCCGAAGAACTGCTGTTGGCCTCAAGAACAACTTTACGGACACCACCCGTCTCGATGATGTTCTCCGTGATACTGCCACTACGGACGTATCGCTTCTGACGCCCAATCGGGTCTGTGCCGTTGCTGTCGGTTGGCGATGGCTCGTCACTGGGCGCAATGACTTTGGTTTTATCGTCATCACCACTGCCGTCAGTGTAGACGGATAGCTTTTGCGGAACATCTGTATTGTTGGTGGCTCCTTGATATTGCAAGGCCTGGATACCATCTTTAGGCCGCAAAAGGGACGTTCGTTCGTTCACTTCGTCCGCGCCCTCACCGCTCTCAATGCCCTCCCGCGGATTTTCCACAATTGCGTACGTGTCTGCAGACCCATTCTTCTGTTGATTGGCTGCACCTGGTTTAATTTTCATTGCCGAAACGCGTGTAGTCTTTGGGTTGGACGCCGGATTCGAAGGGCCCAGGTGCTTGAAGTGGTCTCTAATTTCATCAAGATTGGCCTTCACAGGTACTTTGGTGTGTACTTGGTGGCCATCCTGGCCCGACGAACTTCGTCGCATAAGCAATGTTGCTACCTTGGGGCTTTGTGACAAGTTCTCAGTATGGCTAAGCGACGGTCGCTTGTCATGCGAATGTCCATTTTGGCCCTCCTCCGCATGGATTCGGTGTGCACGAGCCTTGGGCGCAGGGTGTGTTCGGCGGATAGCCTTGTGAATGTCGACATAAACGTCGGACTCGTCAATGATTTCCCTGTAATAAAGTTAGCTCATGCAAGCCGTGAGAAATGATATGCTCTTACTCTCCAATGAGTTCCTCAATTACATCCTCCAGAGTTACAACTCCGAGCGCACCGTGGTCTTCGCCAGGAAATTCTGAGATCAGTACCATATGCGACTTGCCCTCTTGGAAGAAATTGATCAGGTCAAGACAGCTGGTCTCTGCGCGAGTTTCACTGGGAATCGGGGGTCAGCAATTAGTTCATCAGAATGATCAAGCGAACGATTTAGGGTAGCATAATGCGTCTTGAGGCGCACTGAGCCCTCTCTGCTGACCAGCAAGGGTATATTTGAAATCGAGGACCACTCACGGAAGGGTAGCAAGGCTGAAGTCCTTGACGCGTTTGCCGTCCTCGGGATCGTACGTGATGAGGATCTTGACCAACAGCATGCCAACGAAGTTGGTGGGATTACCCGCCTGGTGTATGGGAATTCGGGAGTAACCAGCGTCAAGAATCTGATCAATAGTCTTCTCATCCAAGACGGTGTCCTCCGACATCACGAAAACGTCGTCCATGGGTGTCATAACCTCGTCGACGGCT
The DNA here is from genome assembly GCA_022578815.1 of Xylariaceae sp. FL0016. Classification (NCBI taxonomy): domain Eukaryota; kingdom Fungi; phylum Ascomycota; class Sordariomycetes; order Xylariales; family Xylariaceae; species Xylariaceae sp. FL0016. The sequence goes on from MU388734.1 coordinate 724,211, forward strand.
TTGTGCTTTAAGTCGAGCACGGCGCTTATGATAGTGACTTCGTCCTGGTTCAAACGTTCGTCGACCTCGCCCAATGACTTGTGAAGTGTAACCAATGTCTTTAATCCGGACTTCTTGTAGACGGTTCCATGGTCGGCACCCAGTAGCCAGTCGAGCAGTTTCGCGGTGGGCCAAGCGACGATGGCCATAAGCCACATGAGAACTAACACAGGCTTGGACATATAGCCACCGATCTGGAGCCCATAACGAACGCAAATAGATTGCGGGAGAATCTCGCCAAAGATGACTAGTACAGTGTGCTTAGCAACCCTGATTGTGGAAAGAGCAGGCAAATACTTTTACATACCAATCAGGACGGTACTACCGACGACAGCAGCAATACCCCCACCGAAGCAACGATCTAAAACAACAGGTAGTGTTTCGTTGACAATGACATTTGATAATAAGAGTGTGACCAAAACCCAATGCTTGCCCTTGTTTAGTAAGTCGTGTACGCGCTTGGCGTTCTTTCTCTGAGGCTCCTCGGGGTCCAGGGAGATGACCTGTAGATAGATTTCGTCCTGTCCCATCAAGGCGATGGTCAGACCGGCGAAGGCGCCGCCTAGCAGTACGAGGACCATGGAAACAACATATAGAACCCACAGTGCACCTCCTTCAGCTTCGGGTTCGTTATCGTGGTGATCGCGGGAGGTAATAGGTGCCGCTGCGGCCAGGCCAAAGGTTAGAGCCCTGGACAAGCTCAAGACGGCTGTCCTGAGACCCCGAACATCCCATCCATTTCTGCCGCTCGTCCGATGCATCGTGTAAGTGTCGCGTCTCGTTGTCGTCGAGGAATCGAGCACGGAAAAAAGTTGAGCGCGAAAAGGACGATGACGAGGATACGGTTCGGCAGGATCACGGCAGACGGTAGAAGAGTAAGAACGGGCGAGTAATCGATAGGCTGATTGGGTAGCTCGATTAGATACGTGCTGGCTGCCTTGGCGAGGGCTCTCTACGAGCTTGGCTGGTCCATGACAAGTTTGGCAATCTCTGTCTGTGCAACTGAGCGCGGCTGAACCCGTGGAATTTGAACAGTGACTGCTCGAAAAAGATGTTGTAGTAGAAAATTGTGCATTGTAATCCACCAGCGAACTCGTGGGGTGAAGCGTGAAAAGCTGTTCCCTCAGTAGCTCTAATAAACTGGAGTAACCTACATCATTGAGGCGGCGGTACCCTTGGTGGTTAGGTAGGCAGGGAGCAGGGGTTGTCAGCATTATCTACCTCTGGTACCTTGGGTATTTTGGGAGGCGCTGTACGATGACATTCTACCTCCAGGCTTCGGTCTTCAGCTCCAGCTGCGTCATTTCACTGGATATTCCGATTGGGCCCTGGTGCTGTTTAGAACCGTCTAGAGCTACCTCTGCGGCCGTTCTACCTGTGCGCGATTGGATACCTACTTCTTAGGTATATGCAGCTAGCTGGTAGATGCCGACAATATGACCGTATCCGCCATTTAGCACCGTTTCCTGGACTTCCGATAGGCAGAGACGCGTTTTTGCCAAATCGTTCTTGTTCGCTTGCAATACCAGCGACAAACCTCGAGGTGGTCTTGCACGATCCGGTCTACTGACTTTCCTTTCAAAAGACAATCTGTTTGGCAAAGCTTTCCCCTTTGCAGACCGCAGAGGGGTCTTACTTCTCTGTCGACGTAGATGCTTTTATTAATTGGTGAATCATCTGGCGGATAGCTGCCATGTGGAATGCAACCCGACTGTACCCAGAGTACAATTAGATAGAATGCAATCTCGGCTGCAAATCCGTCACAAAGTCACTCTTCCTTTGGCACGGCACCTGGCCCATGCAGGTAAAACGCGCTCACTTTCATATCTTGGGCCGTTGAGGTGGCAGCTATGCAAAAGGTCAACATAAATGCGGGCGATATGGCCTCTTGCCGTGCCTGGAGCCCCAAATGCTAAGATCTATTAGATGGCCCTTGGGAAAGTTCCTTTGACTGCCTACCTAAGTACTCATGTATATCCTGATGACACCATTTTGAGCACTCATGCTGGCAGCCTTCCACCAATTGGAGGCGTATCGCAGGAGCTAAGGCAAGCACCTCCCCAGATTCATGTGCCTGCCTTATCAAATACCTCGTCAACTACTGTACCTCATCCTCACCTCAAGCAGAGCTCAAACGTGTTAACAAAGGTAGGGTGAAGTATGCGTTTCAATTCTATTCCATTGTGATCCAAGACCGTTATCTACGAGGTTCTCTAGTAGGATATACCGGTAGTCCATTGCGCATATATCAATGCACGTCACCTTAGGTACTTTGACTCACCGAAGATGACCTGCAGCTACCCGTCACTTCATCAACGCAGTTCAATCTTCGCCTGTTCGCGATCACAACCTTCGCTGTGAAACTCGTCATCATACGCCGCCTACGTTATCTCTAGTAGCACACCGTTGCACCCCGATGACAACGTTTAAATCAACTTCGTAGGCGTTGGAGAGTGGGTGTTTGGGGTCGGAAGTGAAGTCCAACTTGCTGACGATGATCTCAGCGTCCTGCTACGTTCCCTTCTACCGACGGAGAATGGCAAGGGAAGTATTAGAGTGAGGCACGATGCAAGCTTGATGACAATTCTGTCTTGTCACACGAGTCCATCGTCCCATTCTCTGACTAGTCATACCAAATAGCATTCATGCCAAATCCGGGCTCCGGGATCCTACACCGCGCCACGCGACCGAGGAACTCGTCTTTCCAACGATATATCTCGATCCAGCCCTCCTGGTCGTCCGTGATCGCTATCCATTCGTCGCTCCAGTCACACGGTGCCACTGCGTTGCTGTGGCCCCCGCTCGTCGGCGTAGGGTTTAGACATATCTGCCTCTCGATCGACCCGCAGTCGCGTAGCTTGAACGCCGCGATGTAGCCTTGAAGATCGAAGCTGTTGGCCCGGCTCGTCGCGAACAGGTACTTGCCCGACTTGGATAGCACGCATACGTCGCTGCGATACATGGTGTCGTACTTGGGGATGCCAGGCGGGATCAGGGGGAATGAGTGGTGCGTGTACACGGGCAAGTGCGTCGCAGGGTCAATGACGTATTCGCACAGCCTGTTCCCGGCTTCCATCAGCGCGTAGAGGTACTGTCCGGACGGGTGCATGGCCACCCATCGGGGGTGGTCCTTCGGGTCGGGTGCGTCCACGCTGCCGATAAGCTCTACTTCGCCCGAGGGCGTCTTCTTGTGCGTCCATAACTTATTCGCCTTCAAGTCTGCCGAGTACAGATATGTCTCGGTAGGATCAAAGACCATACCGTGGATACCCGTATTTGGTTGATATGTGTAGTGTTGAATATCTTTCTCGAGCGCGCCTGTCGACGAAGTCGAGAATACGGTCCCGTGACCGGCATGGTTGTAGAAGGGGTTGCAGTAGACGGCATAAGGAGGCTGCTTCGCTGCAAGGAGAAATATGGCTCGCGTGTTGGTTGTGGCCAGGCTCGCCTGTGCTGTAATTCGTCTCGAACATCAGCTGCGCGTGCATGAGTCACCCGCCCTGATCGACTTACGGTCATGGTTCATAGAATGTGATGCTTCGTGCACTATCTCAATTGGGTTCTTGACGGCAAAACTAGACCATTTCTTCATGGCAGCGCCGTAAATATTTTTCTTGTCATGCTGAAGAAAGCGATGGTCAGCCTGAACAACCCGAGCAGGAATATTTCGGAACCAAACGCCTTACTTACACTAAAGGTCATCCACGAGATGGGCTCATCTTGTGGGATCTCAGTTCGCTTTACCAGCTCCAGGGTCAGCTTCTCGTCGTCGAATGCGACAGTGAAGATAGCACCTGGTGGGGTCCATGTTCCTATCATCAAGTGGTGGAGGGGCATCTTGGAAAGTCTGGGCAAGGCAGGAATGAAATTCTTCTTCAAAGGAGAAGTAACTCTCAGCATCTGCGACACGCAGACGTCGTACGATCAGACGGGCCTAATCCTGGGTTATCAGATGACTCCTTTTTTTGCTTATGTGGTTTCTCACGATAGCCTCACTCGACAAAATACTTGGTCTGAGTGAATGGGGCGAGAGTCGGGGAAAAGTAACTTCTCCAACGGCATTCAGACCGGATCTAAGCTGAAGTCAAGCTGGCCGGTTCTCCACAATGGGCTCGTCTCAAGAGAAAACGGGGCTTTGATGGAGATAAGTTACCCCTCGGATCATGGGGTACGGATCGCACTATGTAGACGATGTTGACTGACTCGTCTGCCACCTCGGTTCATGCAGTGCAGGCCACTATTAGTGAGGCTTTTGCAATTACGCGCACGCCTAGGGCCTCTTTGGCGCCTACGTTCGGAGGGAGCTGATCGTAGTGTGGAGGAAGAACATTCACCACGGCGGACTCGGTTCGGCACCAGTAGCGGTAAATTAGATGGCGCAGGTCGAACACCCAATGAGCGAGGCAGCATGCGCAATCTCGATTTGCCCTACTCGAGTGCCGGGTAAACGCTTCTACGGCTGCATTTTCAGGGTGCTCTTGTCGCTCTCCCCACACTCTGCGAGTACGCAGCTGTGTGTGCATACTGAGTAGTACACCATCGGTACACTTCTACGTACATGCCGGCCACGATGACCTGTTGTACTGCTGTAAAAGGGAAATCGTGGCTGATTTGCAACTTTGCAAACCACGGACAGTACCTGGCTACCATGTACAACTGAGTGGCGGTAATTGGACCCTGAATCCCCTCACCTTCCACCCCTCCGTCTGACGGCCGGCCACCTTGTACCAACTGGGCCAGTGCCCTACGGGAATTTATCGTGAATGAAGGACGTAAGCATTCTGTGTTTGTGTTCGAATCTTTGTCCGGTTGACACCTCGACACCTGTAGGGTACACACAATACGCACGGGTGATGTGTGTCTGACAGTCAACAAGATGCGCACATGGCAGTCTCATCCCACCACGACCGACTAATGTAGGCCTGCTACTAACGATGCTAGGAGTGCTGCGGTTCCAGACCATAGTCATATCCACGCATAGCGTCAGTTTGAGGCACAATTGGAGGCACCTTGCTAGGGCGATATTTCACCCGGCTTGCCAGGGCACGCCAGGTCGACCGTTGCATGCCGCGACGACAGTCCGGTCCACCGTACATGGATGGCATGGCGGGGTTCACATTCGGAGTCCCTACCTATCATCCATTCCTCATTGCGAATCTTCTGCCGTGCCAGTGGCCGACAACTACGTCCATATAAACTCTGTTCTCGCCTGTCACATTCGATAGGCCGTCTCACTCTCACTCACTCTTGCTCACTTTACACATCCATCTACATCTGCTTGATCGAAGTTATCTTCATTATCCTCGACCCTAGCATATACACTAGATCACCTTCTCCGCGCGTGCTTCATCCTCATCCCCTATATACACCAAGATGGCTCCCGCTGCTACTGGTTTGTCCAATGCCGCTCAGGCTCCCGAGCCCTCGCGGTTCGATCCTACCTTCACACAACATGTCCTTGACACTATGGGTCCCAAGACGACTCCGAGGAACCGTCAAGTTCTGGGTGCTCTGATCCGTCATCTTCACGACTTCTCGCGCGAGGTCGAGCTGACCATCGACGAGTGGATGGCGGCTGTCCACTTTGTCAACGATGTTGGCCGGATCTATGGTGAATCGGGCAAGACGAGAAACGAGGCACATCGTATTTCTGACGTCCTCGGTCTTGAAACGTACGTCATGTTCGTGAACCGAAGGACGCAACTGTACTGACCCCTTCTTCAGGCTTGTTGACGAGATTGCACACAAGATTATTTCTGACACGGGCTCCGACCCTACTTCTTCTGCCATTTTGGGTCCCTTCTGGTCGCCGAATGCCCCTTTCCGCGAGAACGGCGGCACCATTATCCAGGACCCCAACCCTCAAGGACGCGTGTGCTTGATGCACGGTATCATCAGCGACCTTGTCACTGGCAAGCCTATTCCCAACGCCGTCTTCGACATCTGGCAAGCGTCGGCCAACGGCAAGTATGACTTCCAGGATCCCGATAACCAGACTCCCAACAACTTGCGAGGCAAGTTCCGATCCGACGAGAACGGCAAGTACTGGTTCTACTGCTACCACCCAACGGCCTACTCGCTCCCCACCGACGGCCCTTCTTACCAGCTCTTGAACATGATGGACCGACACCCCATGCGTCCTGCACACATTCACATCATGGTAAGTTCCTCGCGGGTCACGCACTTCCTCTATTTGCGCAAGTGAGCTCACATATCCCATCAGGTTACACATCCAGAATACAAGGGCTGCACCACCCAGCTGTACCCTAGTGACGACCAATGGTTGTCGACGGATACCGTCTTCGCCGTCAAGGATGACCTTGTCGTCGACTTCAAGCCACTCGAGGGCGACTCCAAAGCCTCGCTGGAACTGGATTACAACGTAATTTTGGCCCCTAAGGATTACCAGGGTAAGAAATTCTGAGTGCAACGATGGGAAAATTACGTGTTTGATTAAATAACATATTTCCCCCCTCGTGAAGGCGTGCAGCCCAAGTCGAAGCTGTAGGCAAATACGCGCTCGCGGTCTCCCTCATTGAAATTAGATGGAGGAGAAAGATATCGAGAGGCATTGGGACGGTCGGGACGATCAATACGTTGTCTCGGGCCGCTGGGTGGATGAAGTGATACCCGTGTTTTTAAGTGGGAGGAAGTGGTGGCATTGCAGTGCATTGTCTAGTACCTTGGCGTGGTTACTGTATTCGTAGTGGTGATATTCTAGCTATGAAAATGAACGAATAATGAAAGAACTGTGAAAACAACCTACTGATGATGCTTACCGTCCACAACTCGATGATTGCTATTGTGGTTGGACTGCTTCCTTTGATCTCGAGGAGTTGTCCCATGGCAAAACACGTACGCCAGTATGGAGTGAATGTATAAGAACACTGTCTGTCTCCTTTCAATTTGCGTTTCGCCGATCCAGAGCTTGTCCGAGGAAAGCAAGCGTGAGTTGGTCGAGTCTGTTCAACAGATAAAACTCAACCGAAGGTTCGGTCTACCGTCGCCAGACATCGCCAACCACGAAGTCGCATTCTGGGCCATCTTATCCGCATTTCATCGACTCATCTTGAAAAGAGATGAGGGGATCTCCCCGACCGGCCAAACAAGCGTATGATGGGAAAGAATATAAGTCATGGTATACGGTGTATTGCGCTGAGTCGATCTTGGCCGTCTCCAAGAAAGCCCAGAGAGAAGAATGTGGGCGAGGGAGAAAGAGTGACAGTCCTGGCTTCCCAACGAGCGAGCAAGCGAGCAAGCAGGTTCGAAGGAAGGTCGATCTGGTGCTACCGACATACATGGAAGCCAGTCTTGTCGATCGATGAGCCAGCAATCCGTCCTTTGTCCTGCCCTGTCTACGACACGATCGGTTCGGGTCGACGAGCCTGTCATTACGACTTGGCGATGGGGGCCAAGAGATGATGTGTTCTGGCCGGTTCTGGTCCTGGGTCTTGGTCTTTCTCAAATCCCAATCGATCGGGTCGGTCGGTCGCGAGAGACGGTAGTACGTACGTGGTATCGGTGTGCCTGTACCTATTGATGTTGCAGCCACGCACGCCCGTGGATCAGGTCCCTCTCCTGTTCGTGGAGGGCGCCAAGTCCTTCCAGAATCCAGAGCCCGGCACTGGAAATTCCCCTGCCTGTGCCAAGAGGGGAAGTCGTCACGAGCTTCGACTTCGAAGACGATTTTTTTTTCTCTGGTTCACGGTCCCATCCCAGATTCACCTGAGCGTTTCTTGGCGGGTTTTGATCGTCGGTATACAGATCGCGAACAAGGTGCTGACTGCAGGCGACGAAAGCCAAGAGGAGAGAAAGAAGAAAAGGGCAGGCTGTCCCGAAGGGAAGGGGGAGGGGGGCGAAGCATGAAATATAGGTCCCAGGCCCCGTTCCAGGACGTTCTTGGCGTACTGTCGCCGCAAGCAAACCGCAAAAGTCACGAGAATGGTTGCACCGCGGTACGTACCAGAGAGTTTCCCGCGAGCCGTGTCTGAGGAAGGTTGCGTCGATCAAACCGAAGGGGGCGCGGGTCCCTGCATCAGAGACAGAATAGGCCTGGTCTCCTGTGATCTAAACAGGCCTAAAATAGACAAGAAGTAGCATGAAACCCCGAAGCTTGTTGCTTGCTACACGGCTCCGACAAAGCCGAGAACTCTCAAGACGGGCGTGATTGATGCGGCTCTGCTGGGCACGCATACCCTCATCCTTGTTGCTTGTTCGTGGGGATGGCCAGCTTGCGAACCCACGGATATGTAAGTGCCCTGCCCCGGGACAGGTGCCGGTGGCGTCTGTATGTACGTAGGTAGATCTCGGGTCCCGAAGGAATACATGACATGTATGTATGTAGGCGAGGCGATCGATTGAGGGTTACATGCAGCTGTCTGGTATGTCTTGTCATCTCTTGTCTGATATGTGGTAACCATACTTGCAACCCGTAGGTATGCCTGTAGCGGCCTTGACGTGAATTCCTACGCGTGAACCAGTTCACATACCAGGACGTGATCTGCACCTTTGCTGTAAATTTATACTGTTCGGTCAATTCGTATCTACCGTAGCTATTGTCTAGTTGTACACGGAATAGGCATTACAATCCGCTCTATTTTTACATTGCCTCTCCAAAAAGGAAAGTTGGTCATCCCGTGACCAGTGGACACTGCGCGCCGTGTCGTGCTCTCACCATCCTCGTAACCGCCCTGGACTGCACCGGGCGAGATAGTCGGTCTGAGCTTCTCCATCGCGGGGGTATCAAGTCGTGTTTTCCCAGAGTTTCCCCATTTCTAGGCCCGAGTCTGGGCGGAACAGTGGCGGAGTTTAGAAAGGGAAAGAGCACTTTCGGTTTTCGTATCGACCTGTCATCTCTGGGCCTCGCGATATTGACTTGGCACTATGCTTGCAAACAACACCAGATAAGGCATGTGGTGGTTGACGATGCTAGCATTTAGAGGCGGTAACGACTGTGATATGAATTATTCGTTCCACGGGCTTTGCTGGGTAATCCCATATTTGACAAGAGCCCTCGACAAGTGTAGCTTGCAGGCTTGCGCACTCCTCAGGCCCCATGGCCATCTTGTCTCTGCGTCCTTCTGGTAGCTCAATTACGGTAGTAGAGCTGTGGCGGTCGATTGTCTCAATATAACCCCTCACTTGACCGAGATCATTATTCTACCAATCCTCGATGCATCGGTTTTGGTGGAGTCGGCTGAAAGTAGGGTTATCCGCGCATGTTGGTTGTTTAAGCAAAAGCACCGACGATGGACATGCCCATAGCTATAGTCAAGTCAGCATATAAAGCTATTGAATTAAGAAGTGAGAATGCCACTGACCTCCCGCCAATAACCAGGCGAAAGCGATCTTCTTCTGGCCCATTGTCAACTCCTTGCTCGACTCCTCGGACAAGAAGTCCTCGGCCAGAAGATCGACGAGAGCAGCGTAGATAAGGAGACCGGAAGAACTGCAGGAGTCAGCGTAAGAACAACATCGATGTTGACTGAGGGTCACTTACATGGCATTGAAGACACCGACGATGATGAGACCAAATGCACTGTTAGGGTCGTACGAATTGCGCGTAATCAAGCCAATTGCCTGTCCGATGGGTGCTGTGGTTCCGAATGCAAAGACGAGGAGCCAGGGTCGAATGCTGCCCTTGGGGTACGGCACGGCCGCAATACGGGAACCTAGACCAAGACCCTCGAACATTTGGTGGAACAGGATAGCGACCAAAAGGACAACGAAGCCCTCGATAGTGATAGAGACGGTCATACCCACAAAGACGGAGTGGAACAGAATACCGCCTTCCAACAGGGTGATGTTCATCGACATTCTCTTGTAGACAAGGGGGTCCACGGGCTGTCCCTCCTCGTCCCACATTGGCTTCTCGCTGACCAGCATCTCCTGCTTGGGCTGCTCCATGGGGGCCTGCGACGCATATGACTTCATCATGTTCATCATCTCAAGACGTTGTCGGACGTATTGCTCGTAGAAGACGATGAACCAGGGAGGCATCTCACTCTGAGGTAGGTCGAGATCGCTACCGGCATCGGCAAATCCGGTCTGTTGGTATCGCGCATTCTCTTCATACATCTTCTGAGCCATCCTCTTCTCATAGTTGACATCGTCGGTCTCAAAGCTGCTTCGTCCAGGGACGCGGGGAGGACGAGGAGGGCCGGCAGGGCCAACGCCTCCCATGGCTCCCATACTCGGGTTACTCTCGAATCCAGAAGCACCACCGTGGGAGTGTCCACCCATCTTGTTGTTCATCCAGAGCTCGATCAGGAAAAGGCAGAACAGCGATCCCATCATAATGACACCTGGCAGAGGTGGGTATTGTTCTGTGAACAGATCCGGCAGGCAGGGATCCGAAAGACTGAAGAAGGCTGTTGGCAGAAGATGGACGAAGGCTGTCGCGATCAGGACGCCTGTACCGAAATGCTTGCAGGCGAAGAACACCTTGTGAGGTACCTTGAGCCAGCTGATCTTCTTGGCGGCAACAGGGAAACCGGCGCCAAAGACTGAAGCTCCAAGGACCAAGACTAAAGAATTGAGTGTGAGCAAAACTTTACTTTGAGGTACAGTCAGAGAGACGACTTACAAAGCCCTATAACGTGGAGCGGCAGGTCATATTCGCCAACCTCGCCGTCGCTGCCGCAAACGGGCTTTGCCATCTCTTCAGACATTTTGATGTGATTTTTTGGTTGTTTGTAAAAATGGGATGAAGAAAGAAGATAGGCAAAAAGGAATAGGAGATATCAAAGCGAGTGTCCAGCGACCGCTAATCTCGTCTATTAAAGTCGTAATCCGAAAAGGAGGGACAAAGTGAAGTCGTCCCGCGACTAGTGAATAATGTGCTGAACAGACGAAGAGGCTTCAAGTCTCACGCCAAGAGAAAAGAAGTTGAAATATAAAGGGAAGAGAAAGGAATAAAAAGAGAAAGTCACCTCCACAATAGTCCACTAGACACGTAATGATCAAGATGGTCTTGGGATTTTCTTGGAAGATCAGGCGCAATGGGTTGCTTTAATATGCATAGATATGACAAGACCACTTCGACGATCTCAGGTCAGTGTTGAGATGGAGACCCATGACAACTTTTGTCGAACACAAGCTCGTTCCATGTTGCCGTCTAAAGTTGAAAATAGTCGATGACCAGGGGAGGATACCTGGATGTCGATGTGAGCCGATGTTGGCAGAGGGCAAGTCGAGGCTGGTCTACTATCTCAACCCTGTATTATCGTCGTCTATAGCTGGCCACAGATCGACATGATCACTACTATCAGGTTGTTTCACTCTGCTCTGGCAAAGAAATATGATATCTTGAACAGCAGTTCGTAGCGACAGGAGGCACGAGATGTCGGAGATCGTTCTGAGCCTCGCCAGATAGCTTGGCAGAAGCTTCACCTGAGCGGATCCATTCGAGTCACTGTGACCAGCCCTGACCAGCACGAGAGAGCCTCACGCTATTTCTTGGACGGGCTGGGTAACCAAGCCCCCAGAGCTGCGGATGTCACTTTGCAGCTGATAGGTAGATCTCATCTCACACTGGAGATACATGAGGCTGAACCCGTGGCGACTCACGACATACAGTTACAGACTTGGTGCAAAGGCACATGATAGACAAATAGTATGCCATACTTAGCAAAGAAGCGTCATGACTGGGGACGTTTGAAACAGAGCCACCTGCCTACGAGCCTTAAATCGAGTAAGCTTAGACGGGGGCCGACCCAGATGCTTCATTATTAGTCTAGCAAGGGGAATAGGAACGAAAGCACCCAGCGAGTCGGAAGAATTGTATGATAAGCATGGGGTACTGCGGATGGCGAAGAAGCGTGACAAGAGGTGGGGGGAAAGCACGCGGGAAGCCAGACGGCATGGCAGACATGAGGCTCCTTGGCAGCCTTGGCAGCCTTGGCAGTCACAGCCTGATGCCGGACTATGTAGCATGTGCTTGAATATGTTGACTTCATATCGACTCAGTTTGAGGCGGGTGATTCGTGGCTTGGACGCTGGGTGGACGGGGGGTAACAGTATACCCGCTGTATACCGTAGTAAGGCAGTCTAGCCAGGTCTAGCATGACGATAGTATGGGTAAGGCTTGGTATGGGTCGGCTGGCGGAGAACCGAAACATCGTAGGGCTTGGCGGGGCCGTGGTCGTTGCGGGTGCTCTGCTTGCTCTGCAGATGGGAATCTGCTTGCTCTGTGCACTCTGTGCTTGGTCCATCTCTGGTCCATGGCTTCTATGGTGAGCCGTGACATACCAAGACCTTGGCCAAGACTCCTGGTGCCGTTTATCTGTTGCAGGGTGCGACAGGATTGTCGCGGCAAAAGACGTTTCCGCATCGTCAATCCACGGTCCGCCTGCAGGCCACATGCTGGGAACCAGAGCTCTTCACCAGGGTCCAGCCCAATCGGCACTGTTGTTTTGCGCCATGATCCGACGTCTACCGCTCGGATCCTCACTGTTTCCAACCTATAGCAGGCATCTTTTGATATACCCAGGAGATACTGATAAGTAGCTTTTCCCCTTCCAGTGTTGAACAGCTATACATGCCCCCAGTATATCGTCTGAGCACCATGATAGTAATCTGAATATACCAGTTCCTGCCCACATCCCATGCGACAACAAAAAAAAAAAAAAAATGGGATAGAGGCAGATGTCGATAGCATAGGGATATGGTGAGAACAGACAAAGAGGTGCCTTCCAATCTGAGCCTTTGAATTACCAATATACTATCTTGTTTCCTTCATGGATGCACTGTAATCCTGCAGGTCCTATTGTTTGACAGTGATCGACCTGCAGTACATATCTGTTAACCCCATGACGCATCCCGGCTCTCAACCCCTCAGTAGGAGTGAGCAGATACCTCCTTCTAGAGCCTGCACAAAACGGATCTATGCCTAGATCAGAAGCGAGGAGCCTGAGGCCTTCAGATTATGAATGGAGAAGCCCCAGCGTCCTGGAACAATCCACCACCCCGGGCTGCCTCAAACTCTGCTTCGGAGCCCACACAGGGCATATAACAGTAGTCTTTCTTTCAAAGATCGTCTTCTTCTTTTCATCCAGAAACATTCTTGCGTTGTACCAATTCCCACCGCATAAACAATAACATGACCAATCCGGAAGTGCCAAACAACGCTCAGCCAGCAGGTACGTAGCTTTGTTTCCTATTCCTATCTTCAACTTCATGGAAACATTGCTTTCCGGTTCGGAAGTGTTTTGAATCTTGTCTTCCATGCCACTTCACCTGTATAGTTGTGGGAACTATACTGTCATCAGATGGACTGAATCAACTGACCTTGGTTCAAGGCAACGCTGCCCAAGCTGGCCAGCCTGCCACCAACATGGGCGATGCTATCACCAGTGGCACAGGTGCTACCACACCCAAAGGAAGCACCATGGATTCTACTATCGCAACATCTGACCAGGCGGCCGAGCGAGTGTCCGTCTCTTCGGCACCCACAGAGCGAGTCATAACGACGGACAGGTCCCCGGTCCTAGACCTGACCTCGCCGGATCCCTACAATATCGGTCGGCATCGAAGAGAGAATGTAACTCGGCGCCAAATGAAACTTGAGCACCCTAAGGGTGACAAGAAGCAGCTCAAGAAATTCTATACCCGGCAGAATGAACTTATCGACCAATTTCTGGGAGCAGACGATGAGGAGCGCCTACAGGTAGAGGAGGATGCTCGTGTTGCACCCAAGATCAAGTTCGCAGTCAATGCCTCTTTCACGGTCAACTTCTGCCTGTTTATCATTCAATTATATGCAGCCGTGTCGACTGGGTCACTATCGGTAATTGGCCCTTGGTGCGGTTCCCCCAATCCGCCCATGAACGTTTGGTTGACCTTGATATAGCTATTCGCCACTGCGGCAGATGCCTTTGTTCGTAAACCCTTTCTGATTGGTGAAGTGCTGCCCATTAACTCCGGGGACAGATGGATCTCGTCTCGTCTTTCGTGATGCTGATCACCTCGCGTATGGCTGCGAGAGAGAGTATATACAAGTATCCAGTGGTATGTGCTTGACCCGCCGTGATGATCTTTGGACCCACGAACTCAAAACTGTACAGGGTCGTAGAAGGATAGAGACGATAGGTATCATCCTCTTCTGCGCGTTAATGACCACGGTCGCCATCCAATTGCTGGTAAGACGATCACCAGGATACTACACCCCCTTCCCTATACCCTTGACCTAATCCATGTGCCTCATCAGGTCGAATCGGCGCGAACACTCGGTGGAGGGGAGACTGAGTCGAAGAAACTTCAGATCATCCCCATTGTCTTTGTCTGCGTAGCAAGTAAGAGCCCTCTGCACCGCCCCTCGTCTCGGTAAAAGTTACGAATGATGATTGACAACGGTGATAGTTTTTGCCAAGGGCAGTCTCATGTTTTACTGCTTGGCGTATCGCAAGTACCCATCGGTTCATGTGTTCTTCGTCAGTGCTCTCCCGCTTCCCTGGATGATCTGGGCCGTTTTCTAACTACAAGCTCTAGGTGGACCACCGCAATGATATCGTCGTCAACATCTTCGGTCTGGTCATGTCGGTGGTGGGTGACCGATTTGTGTGGTATCTGGACCCCATAGGTGCCATTCTCATCGCGTTGCTCATCCTCTTCTCGTGGGTGTCAAATGCGTTCGAGCAAGTATGGCTTTTGGTGGGCAAGTCGGCGCCTCGAGACTTCATCTCCAAGCTCATCTACATGTCCATGACGCATGATACGCAGATCCTGAAGGTGGATACTTGCCGAGCATACCACGCAGGCCAGAGCTACTACGTGGAGGTAGATATCATCATGGACCCCAGCGTGCCCCTAAAAGTGACTCACGACGTGAGCCAAACTCTGCAAAGAAAACTAGAAGGTAAGGACGCCCCAAAGGAATTACCAATGACAAGAAGCACGTAGCTGACCACACCCCAGGTCTATCCGATGTTGAGCGAGCTTTCGTTCACGTTGATTATGAGGGCGAGCACAATCCACGCGACGAACACAAGAGATTGTATGAAGAGAAGGAGAAGAAGCAACAACGAAGCCTCAAGGACATCCTCCTGTTCCGAAAGAAGAAAGGCGAAGAAATTATTGCCACGGTTTCGGAAACCTCATAACAGACGTTGCAACACAACGACTACTTATATCACAAAAGCGTAATAAAGGGGTAAAAGGTGGCTAGCGTGCAAAGAGAACATGATGGAGGCAGCGAGCGGTTTAGGCACCTGTGTATTGAGTGCCTGAGGAACCTACACACGCGCTTCTCCGGGCTTCTTCACGAGCCGACTGTACTACTATACCACCATAGACTGGCAGGTGCGACACATGTGCGATTCCTATGTTTGAGCGATCAAAAAGTGCGACTTCCTGTAATATAGCGTTCGAAAGAGTACAGAAATGATACACCAATAATCTTCCAAGTGATTGCTGTGGCCAATGAGCGCGGGTTGATTTAGCAGCGAAGTGTGGCTTGTAAAAATGATCGGCAGGCATCTGTGGCTGAAGCTCCGAAGGCCCCGTCGCATTGCTTAGCATCTCAGGGCGTCTTTTCGTATGATCCGACGCCGAGAAGAAAAAAAGCTGCATTTCCAACCAGCTCTTGTCTCCCTTCTACTCTGTGGGAGCAGCGCTCTACAATGTCGCTCTTGATGCCCGGGATACGCAAGGCGGCTTTCAAGCTGCCCACTGCGCCCTTTGTCTGCCGCCAATGCCTCCATCAGCGCCCTCAGCCAGCTTCTTCGCCCATACTTCGCTCCCTCCGGCAGTCCCCTCGATTCGCCAGCACCGCGCCGCGACGACCGCCTAGCAACTTCTTCAGCACCAAGGTCGCGACCGAGGCCTATGACGATGCCTTCCGGAAAGCTGCGAAGCGGTCCTTCCCCGAGACGAGCTCCAAGTCCGTCGCTTACTGGCTCCTCGGCAGCGCCGCCAGCGTCTTCGGCATCGTTGTTTTTGGCGGGCTAACGCGACTAACCGAGTCCGGGTAAGGAGTGAATCCAGGCCCCCGTGAAAGGAGGAGAAAACCCAGGACTTACAACGCCCGCGTTATACAGTCTCAGCATCACCGAGTGGAAGCCCGTCACCGGCTCCCTGCCGCCCCTCACCCAAGCCGACTGGGAGTCCGAGTTTGCCAAGTACAAGGCCAGCCCCGAATTCACCCTGCTCAACTCGCATATGGACCTCGACGAGTTCAAGAAGATCTACTACATGGAGTGGACGCACCGGCTCTGGGGCCGCTTCATCGGCCTGTCCTTCGTCCTGCCCGCCACCTACTTCGTCGTGCGCCGCCGCGTCTCCGCCCGCATGAGCCTCAACCTCGCCGGCATCTCCGCCCTCATCGGCTTCCAGGGCTTCATCGGCTGGTGGATGGTCAAGTCCGGCCTCAAGGACGACCTCTTCGCTCCCGGGAGCCACCCCCGCGTCAGCCAGTACCGGCTCGCCGCCCACCTCGCCACCGCCTTCGTCTGCTACTCCTGGATGCTGCTCGCCGGCCTGCGCATCCTGCGCACCCACCGGCTCCTCGCCGACCCCGCCGCGGCCATGAAGCTCGTTGAGACCCTCAAGTCCCCCGCCGTCGCACCCTTCCGCCGCTCCGTCACGGCGCTCACCGCCCTCGTCTTCACCACCGTCTTGTCCGGCGCGCTCGTCGCTGGTTTGGACGCCGGCCTGATCTACAACGAGTTCCCCAAGATGGGCCTCGGCCTGGCACCGCCCAAGTCCGAGCTCTTCGACAAGTTCTACAGCAGGAGAGAAGATGCGAGTGATCTATGGTGGCGGAATATGCTCGAGAACCCCAGTCTCGTGCAACTAGACCACCGCATCCTGGCTACGACTACCTTCTGCTCTGTGCTGTCCCTGTTCGCGTATGCCAGACGAGGTCGCGTGACTTCTATCCTGCCCAAGGATGCGCAAAAGGGCGTCATGGGCGTTGTGCATTTGGTATCACTTCAAGTGGCCTTGGGTATCAGCACCCTCATCTACATGGTGCCTATTTCATTGGCGGCAGCGCACCAAGCCGGCAGCTTGGCGCTGTTGACTGGAGTGCTTGTGCTCGGCCATCGCTTGCGCGTGCCTAAGTCGACGCTAGCTATGGTCAAGAGGAGAGCAACCATGATGGCGAAGCAGTAATTTGTCATTGAAATGGTTTTGTACATTAGGATGTATTCACATAGACGCATTACCATGTATCATATGTACAATTTGAACGCAGCGACACTCTCATTTCACATTTAACTTTCTGTTTTCTTCTTTTTGATTAAACATGGGCTATGGTGGTAGGTTCTTAATCTGAACAATTCTTTACTCCGGCATGTGTGATCTACTTGTGGGCTGCAGAGACATTCGTGTTAGTATTGAGACATTAGACATATACCGTGTTTAGGAATAGAGCTCCACTCACCAATTCCCTCAATCGGGACTTGCGGCTCTTCAGGCGCATCGACGGGTGGCTTCTCTTTCTTCTGTTCGGGGTTCATGAAGGGGAACAGCAACACCTCCTTGATGCTGTAGTTATTGGTCAAGAACATTACCAGTCGGTCAATGCCCAAACCCCAACCAGCGGTCGGTGGCAGACCGTACTCCAGAGCATTCAAGAAGGTCTCATCAATCATCTGCGCTTCATCGTCGCCTTGGGCCTTCTGGTTAGCTTGCTCCTCGAAGCGCAACCTCTGCTCGAAAGGTTGGTTCAACTCAGTGTAGGCATTGGCGATCTCCTTCTTGCAGACAAAAGCCTCAAATCTTTCGGTCAGGCCTGCTTTGCTGCGGTGATCCTTGGCCAGCGGAGACATGATCTTGGGGTGTTCCGTAATGAAAGTCGGGTTCACTGCCGTTTCCTCGATAAACTCGCCAGTCAACCTATCCAGCATGCGAGCCGTGGTTTGGGGCTCAGGGCAGACCACATTGACCTTCTTTAGCACTCCCTTCAGGAACTCTCTCGACTCATCAGTGTGAAGTTGGTCACCAGGAGGGAACTTCTCTCCAGTGGCTTCCTCTAGGGCCGGTATCATTTCTACTCTCCGCCAGGGAGCTTCCCAGTTCACCTCGTAGGTCTCGCCGTGTTGTGTGGTGAAGCTGGTTTTGTAACTGCCAGTAAGCTGTTTGACCAGACCCGACACGAGCTCTTCGGTCCTGTGCATGAGATCATTGAAGTCGGCATAGGCCTCGTAGAATTCACAGGTGGTGAACTCGGGGTTATGAGTCAGGTCGGCGCCCTCGTTACGAAACAAGCGTCCGATTTCGTATACCTTGTCATATTCTCCGACAATAAGCATCTTGAGGGGCAGTTCAGGAGCTATCCGCAGGAAGACGTCCATGTTGTAATCGTTTAGGTGGGACTCAAATGGCTTAGCTGTTGCGCCACCAGCGATCGCATTGAGGATGGGCGTCTCGACTTCCTCAAAGCCGGCAGTGTCGAGATAATTCCGGATGTACTTGATGATCTTAGTTCTGGTGCGGTAGGTCGACGCGGTCTTGGGGTTCATAATCAGATCCAGGTATCTCTTGCGGTATCTCTGCTCTTGGTCCTTGAAGCCATAGTATTCGTCGGGAAGCTGATGCAAGCATGGCGACAGCAGGATAATCTCGGTTGCGAAGACCGACAACTCACCCTCCTCACCCTTCTCAATTTTGTTCTTGGGTGCAGTTCTACCAGGGTAGCCGATGACACCAATGATGTCTCCACGTCGAATATGATCGTGTTGCTTCTCGAAAGCGGGGGCGCCCTCGCGAACTTCTTGTGACTGGCACATAACCTGAACCTTGACACCATTGTTTCCACGCAGGTCGTAGAAGAGCAGCTTGCTACCAGAAGCGCGCTTGTTATAGATCCGACCAGCTATCTGCAGGACCTTGGTCTTATCGTGTTCTCCGGACTTGAGGTGGCCGAAGTCCTTGACGAAGCTGTTGAGATCGTAATCGCGGTGGAATTTGTGGGGGTAAGGGTAAGGGTCCTTGGACTCGATCAACTTAGAGATGGCACGAGAACGAATCTCGTAGTACTGATTGGGAGTCAACTCCTTCTCGTCTGCTTCCGCATTGGTCTTCTTTGCAGCCGGCTTGGGAGGCGCCGCAGCAGCCTTCTCAGCCTTCTTTGCATCTCGTTCACGCTGCTTCTGTCTCTTCTTTAGCTCCGTCTTGGAGATCCGCTCGCCGGTGACCTCATCGAGGTGCAGGTTCGCAACCTCCTCGGTAGGGGGTGGTGCTGAATCAGCCATTGTTGTCCCAAGCTCCAAGGTGTCAATTGAGTGAAAGTTTTGGCCAGTCTTTTTTTTTGGACGAGAGTCGTGTAATGACAAAGGTGCGTAGGTGTTTCTGGTTGGAATGACACACCAAGGGTGATGATACCTAACCCGATCGCGGGGCCAACCCAAATTGCCTGAGTCACTGCAAAAAAAAATTATGGCAAAAAAACATCGAGGGGTAGAGGGGTAGAGGGGCAGTCACGTGTCTTATCACTTATCACATAGTGATTTATGCACGCATATTTCGCTAGAAATGATGATGAAGAGGTTATGAACACTTCAATACTTAACAAATATATGCCATTGATTGTCAATGCCTTTTTTTTCTCTAACTACCTACCTTAACCTACGACAATGAAGCTATCACAAATGCCAATCTCACGCGAACAGAAAGTTGATATCGTTGCATACGGTACAGTAATCACGTACCCCAATTTGTACTTCCTAAATCATGAAGCGCTCCAGATAATTGAATGCATTCTTTCGACTATGTACATACGAACAATCAAGTTAGACCCTGATAGTGACTTTTTCAGCCACCGGCATTCCTTGCTTCTAGTTACGGACGATGCATGGCCGCTTCTCCGCCAACCGGAAGTTGCGATCAGGCAGCAGCATGATTGAACGTGGTTGAATTAGAGCGGTAGAGGATTCACTCGCAAGGCTGATCATGAACTACATATACGGTGTATACATGTGCCCAAACGACCCGGCAAAACCCAAGTCATTGGTAAAATAGCGCTGTCTAAAGCTATTCATATTCAAGGTGGAGTTGGTGCTCCCCAAGGCTGTCCACCGGGGTTTGATTCGTTCTTCTGCCTACCAGCCATTGCAAATTTTGCGGCTGAGATTGAAGCCACCGCATCCTTGCCACCGTTTGATTGGCGCAGCCGGACTTTTCGTTGCAAAGCTTGGAGATTGACAGTCTGCTAATCCACGGTTGAATGGGCGTTGAATATCGTGTTGGACCATGCTTATCTACAGCTCAATCCCTCTCGTCCTGTATGACAAAGCAGATCCGAATGTGTTGAAAGGTCTCTACAGAAATACAGAAAGCCAAGGTAGTCAGATGATCCTGAATTTGCTACAATGTTTGTAGTACATACGGCGGCGTATATGAGCAAGCTTGTATCACTGCCACCTACGCAACTATATCGTTGCACATTTCGAGGGTATCCCGGTGAATTCTATTGTAACATACATACTTAAAGTACCTACATAGACGAGTGCCGTAGGTACTGCGGAACTAACAGAGTGGGGATATCCATCCAGCACGGTACTGCGCCGTAAGACCAAACCAACCGAGCCCTGTCTGTGCCTCTTGAATGCTGTACTGAGCCACACTCTATCAATCGAATCTCAGCTGCTTACTGGTCGATCACCTCTCACAGTCCTGGACTCCTACTAGTCGGAGGTGAAGCGAGCGTAGGCTATCCCTAGCTGGTCCTCCCCTGGCTCTGTCCCTGCCCTCTTAATCCAGGCTACGGTTTAGGGCTGATATGCTTGGCTTGATCCTTCGAGCGTCAGATTCAATGGGAATTTTGCAGTCGTTGAGAAAATCTCACGGCAACAAGCGGCCGCCTGCGTGTAAGGGGCTGTACATGTTGGCCCAGTTGCATTTGGTCGGCCGCCAAGATTATTAAAGATGACGGAACGCCGCTGTCGTAGGACCTGCCGTTCAGGAGTTCTCTTCGCCCAGCAGCAAAGGTGTCTATCCTGGGATAAAGAATTCCTCAACTCTTCAGTCGGCAGACCGTCCCAGACCATTTATCTGACACAATGTCACAAGATCTCCAATCCTATCAGCTTCTCGTGAAAGAAGCCCCCCAGGACCCTTACCTGCCACGCGAAGACAGTTACGGCCCAAGTTTCCTTGACACCGGAGCTTGCTTATGCTCTCTGCAAACACCAGACTCGGGCACTATCACGGACGATACAGGTGATACTACGGATGACACGAACGCCGACAGTGGTAGTTCGGATGATACCAATGACACAACAGACACGGACAACACCAGTGATACTAATGACAACGACAACACAAACTCCAATGATTCAACGGATGACACCAATGACACAACAGACGCGGATAGCACCAGCGACACTAATGACAACACAAGCTCCAATGACTCAACGGATGAAACCACGACAAAGAAATCCAGGCGATGGGGCAATTTCAAGAGGGAAACGAGTGTCTCGTGGCAATGCATTGGAAATCAAACTCAAGGAGTCTACTCCGTGACAACGGGAAAATGGTTCAACTCTCTCCAGGGCGGAACAAATACTGATCTCCCAATTTGGGATGCCTCCAATGGTATTGACACAACCAAGGTGCTCACCTGGCAGAACACCAGTCAGACATTTGTCGATGCTGACCCGAATACTTTCACTCCATATGATAAAGCATGTACTGGTGTCAACCAAACCATCTTCTCCACGGCGTTCTACAGAGCTTATGCTCAGAAACAAGCCGGAGAGACTCAAGTGGATGCAGCTCCTTGCTGGAGACCTGGTGGTGTTCCCGTGGAGATCCAAAATGTGACCTCGTGGGAAGCTGATGGTTGCCCCCAGGGCTTTCTATGTTCGTCTGCCATGACGGCCAGTATCTCCTAGGGCATGATTGCGCTGACATCGACTGCAGGCGCCAATAACACTGTCAACTCTCTTCCACAATTCTGCCCTCCGATCTCCGAATGCCAAAAAGGCAGGCTTTCGGGTAGGATTTGCAGCTTCCAGGGCAAGAACATCGGCATGGGACCTTTCGAGCCAGTCGTCTGTCAAAAGGGCTGGTATTGTCCGACCGACAAAGGTGGAAAGGAGAGGTTTGTCTGCCCGGCTGGGCACTATTGCCAACCAGGTAAGCATTTTAGCTATAGAACTCTATTCTCAATGACATGGGGAGTTGTCTCATTTGTCTGGGCGCATCTGCTATCTCTGCTATATTATTGTCTAAGTAAACTGCACTCTGCGTATCTTCGCTGACGTTTTAACGCGATAAAGGAGCTGCTACGCCAACACCGTGCGCTGTTGGGAGCTACTGTCCTGAGAAATCAGCAAAACAACGTTTCCTGATCCCATTCGCCATTCTCATCATTGTCGATATCCTCATGCTTGTTGGTCTCATCTTCTATGCTGTCAAGAAGCGATTCCGAAACCATCGGTCTTCTCACACCTCCGGCAAACCCAAAGGCATCAGTGCCATCTCGCGAAGCTTGACTGGATACAAGGAGCTGCGAGACACTGCGGCCGACCACGATGACGATGACCACGAAATGATGCCGATGTCATCGACATTCATGCCTGGCCAGGATCCATATGTTGGTTTCCATGCAGCGCTCGAGATGCCGAGGCCGAATCGCTCACAAACCCGACTCGAAGATTTCGAAGGTGGCTTTTCTCCGCAGCTTCGAATGTTTGTGGATTCGATGCGCAAGGCAACTGATGCAGCTCAATTTGGTCTATCCTTCAACTATGCAGACCTCAGTTTCCACCCCAAGGGCGCTCCCAGACCAATTCTGCAGAACGTCACTGGTTCCATTGAGCGTGGATCCCTGACCGCCGTCAGTAAGTGATTATCCCGGTGTACTTTTTCTTCAGACAGGGTATCACTAACTCTCGATGATCTAGTGGGCGGATCAGGTGCCGGAAAGAGCACATTCGTTAACGTTCTAATGGGCAAGACTGCCAATACTGGTGGTGCCGTCAGTAAGTAAATTGCAATTTATCCGTCCGAAGATGAAAGCTCACCACAAGTTGCAGTGGTGAACAATGTACCCGGCAAAATCAAGCGATACAAGAAACTCATTGGATACGTGCCACAAGACGACATCGTCCTCCCAGAACTGACAGTCTATGAGAACATCCTGCACTCAGCTCGTATACGGTTGCCACGAACATGGGCCGACGTAGACATCAAAGCCCACGTCAACTCTGTCATAGACTGTCTAGAGCTCTCACACGTGCACGACTCTCTTGTTGGTAGCGTTGGTAAGCCCGTTATCAGTGGTGGGCAGAGAAAGCGTGTCAGCATCGGCATGGAATTGGCTGCTGCTCCTATGGCCATCTTCCTAGACGAGCCCACGAGCGGTCTGGACGCCACGTCTGCGTCATCTATCATGAAAACGCTCAAGGCCATTGCGCGTTTGGGCATCTCCGTCATCGTCATCATCCATCAACCCCGTATGGAGATTTTTGAGATGCTGGATGACTTGATCCTCTTAGGAAACGGACAGATCATCTACGAGGGCCCAGAAAACAACGTACAGCCGTTCTTCGAGGCGATCGGATACCACTTTCCCGAGCACAGCAACTATGGAGACGTCGTTACAGATATCATCACGGGCAACGGCCGGATTTACAAGAGCAAAGGTGATATTTCGAAAGAGGCACTGATTGCCAACTGGGCTTCATCGCATCAGAATGCGCAGATCAAGGACAAGCATCAATCTCTCCAGCCAGACCGCTCCTCCATTATGCAGACCAACACGATCCACAGGTCTCTTCTCAAGTCTCGCGGTGCGCCCCGGGTCAAGCAAGGCTGGCTGTGTCTGAAGCGCGCGATGCTGCAGCAATGGCGGACAAAACCGACTTTCTGGTTCGAGATGGGTCTGGCCTCCCTCGCTGGCCTCCTGCTCGGTCTGGCGGAAAGCGCCAAAGATGGCATCCTCTTCGTCGGCATCTACAACGCGCCCCTCGACGTCCTGTCCATCGCCTCGGACACGAAGTCAGTTCCCGAGCTGGCGCTTCTGACCGCCATTGCCATCGGACTTGTGTCGGGCGCACCTGGTGTCAAGGTGTTCTCCGAGGAAATGCTATTGTACCGTCGAGAAGCCGAGGCGGGGCACTCGCGGATCGCCTACTTCTTGGCCAAGAACGTGTCCGTCATCCCGCGCATGCTTTTGGGATGCATGCACTTCACGACCGTCATTGTAAGTACACAAGCGCTTCATTTCGATCTCATGTTGAAGCGTCTTACCTAGAGGATGAGTAAACTGACTCCCCATTCTCCCATAGCTCCTACTCGCAGTCCCCGTCATAGGCTGGGGCACGGCCTTCGGGATCAACCTGCTCTACTTCTACGCCATCTACGGCCTTGCCAGCTGCATCTCCATGGTCGTCCGCCGCGAGGACGCCCCTCTCTTCGCCACCATGATCGCGCTCATCGTCGGCATCCTCTCGGGTGCGGCGCCACCCCTGTCCAAGGTGAAGCAGTGGCACATGGAGTGGCTATGGCGCGCGAGCCCCGGCACCTGGCTGGCGGAAGCCTACTTTGGGCAGAACGTGGAGCCGTTTAGGTACCTGTACGACGTCGAGCTCGCGGCAAGGATCACGGGGTTCCACCTCGACTGGTTGAAGCGGAACATGGCGACCCTGATGGGCATTGGCACGGTTTATCGGATCTTGGCCTTCTTGGGCTTGACGGCGGGGAGTCGCCTACGTGTATGATCTCGGTTTCGCGAGGTTGATGGGACATGTTGTACAGGGGACTAGATACCAAATCGAAACGACGTTTGCGTAATACCATTAGATTGCTTGCGGGCAAGTGATCAAATTGTTTGATTTGAGGTTCCCAGACCAGCACTACGATTGTAAATGGCCAATGAAACAAGTATTTTCGAGCATACCTCTTGACGAAACGCAAATGTAAGTCGAGGTGTTCGTCTTCAGGTTCACCCAGGAGACAAGTTTTTAGTTTGATAGCACGCCGTCCGGGGACTGTCAGCTGCTGTGTAGCCTAGCGAGACGGTTGATGCGCACACTCGCACGAGGACAAGGTCCGAGGCTCACGTGGTTGCGATCGAGACAAAGAGCTCAGGCGGATATAGAGCCATTTTCTCGCGCCGAGGAATCGACTCGTTAGCATACCCTCGTTTTGACAACTGTGTCTGTCGCTCATCACGCTGCCTATACCAGACCCTTGGGATTGCCCAGGTAGTTGGTGTTCCTATGGACCGCATACCGGTAATGTTTAGGCGATCCGCCTCTTGGAAACCCATAGATAGCTAGACGAACGACTGATGTGAGTGGCGCGCTGTCACGTGGGAGACTAAGCAGTATTCCCCATACGACCAAATGCTTACTCCTTCTTTGCGAAAGCTTGGCGAACAGTTCTGAGTTGCAGCAATGTGACGTTCCTTACCCGCTGGGGGAAAGGTTACATGTACTTGAATACCTCTTTTACGGTTGGCGATTGGAGTAAGCGGATCGATTTCAAATTACTTGATTCTTTCGCAGGCTGCATATTACCCATCCCCGGGAAAGTTCTGCGAGCTGTTTGCGGCATCGCGCTCTATTTTCTTGGATGTGCTATCTGTACCAGCATGCCTCATTTTAGCTCTATAGTAGATACTAATCTACCCAACCATGGTAATGACTACATTCCTTCATATGCGATCAAGTAATGCTTGATGCGTGATTTGTGAGTGGCACGACAACCCCGGGCCTTCAGACTGGGCGTTGTGTATATCTCCCTCATAGGTTTCTGTTCCGACGGAATAGTAAACGCAATATTCTATAAGTAGTAAGCTACCGCACTAGTTGTCCTTAAAGTCATGTGAACGGCATAAGTTGCGAGTCGTTCGCTAATAAGACGTCTAGTGTCTTCAGGAATGGATGACTGCACATGCTAGTATTGGCTTTCTGATGAAGATAGTCACTTGAGTGGCACAAGGCTAACAGATCTCGATCCTAAGAGAATGCATAGGGAGCAGCAAGACGCGTCCCAGTCGATGGTCTTACAACAGAATTGTGTAGTCTTGAGGGTGAGATCCATGCTGGACACCTTGTGGCAAGCCGACTGCCGGTATGCCAAGCAGACGACTGGTGGTGGATAGCAGCCTAGGATCTGAGCAACCCATGCTAATGCAGACTTCCTCCCGCAGGATCATCGATTTACTGTCCCTTGTTTCATAAAGCATAATCACTCGAATATGCACTCGGTCCAGGTCTGCCATTCGGAAACGGGCGCTCATTGGCCCCGACACTTCTTTCACTCATGTCAATTCGCTACCCGTTCCTCGATGCCACCACGCAAAGTACTTTACGATCCTTCAGGCTTCGCGGCTGAGTATAGCTTGCATTCTCGCTTCGAGAAAGTGCAATCTCTCGATATGTGAGATCCTATATCGCCCAGTTGGCCCGATACGGTCGGTTATCGTTGCCTAGGGTTCCTTTCAACACTACTCCTCCGCCCCTATGTGCCTGGCCATCCGACCCTCTCGATGGGCCCCTTCCCACTTAAGTACTCTAGTTCATACAGGCTTAATAAGTCCTGCAGCTGTGTGGAAAGGGAGCGATATATCTCAGGTAGAAGCCTGGAGATTGTTGATGCTCAAGACATCGGTTTATGGAGACCAAGAAGGTTGTTTGGCGTGGACGCGCACCAAAGCTCAAAGACATCCAGGAATGAAGACATGGGAACTACCTAGATATGGCCACAAGTCGTGATGCATGAGCCAAGAACACCAATACACTGACGTTCTCAAGCTTCCTTGCCGTATGCAAGTAACGACCTGCATGAAGGGTTGCAAGACGCCCATACCACTCCCACAATCCTCCTGTATCTGACTCTTCAACCTGCAAGCTTCATGCACACGTCCTCGATGCAGGAACAATGCGCAACCGTAAGCCGGCATAGAGTTCCCACCTTCTCGCCGCCGAGTCCAAGAAATACCCTCGAAATCGATACAGGTTGGATTTATTCCTGTGCGTAACGACCTTCGAGAGTCATGCATCGATTTTAAAATTTAGAGAATAAAAAAGACTTCACCAATCCGACTCTATCTCTAGAACGATCATTAATAGCATCGATCGATCCGAATATGCTAATACTGACGCCTCACCTTGAGTCTGCATGCCCCCGAGACTCGGCTGTGTTTAATGCTAGTACTCAAAATAGTAAAGTCGTCGCCTACTCTACCTCCTTGGGACTGACTGTTGTTGATGTCAAATTTCAATCTGGCCTGACAGTAATTTCTGAGCCCGGAATCAGATATGAATATACTGGTGCACTGTCTTCGTGTGGCTTTCATAGAAGTCGGGCACTTAGGTCGGATAGTGTAGGATTCACAACCAAGAGCATCCAGCTGCCCATTCGAGCACCAGTTGCCTTTTCTAGATACAGCCTCGGAGGGGTCCATGTTCTGGCCCAACGTATGGTAGCTATGCCTTGGGAGTAGTCTTCAGCCTCTCAAATCCCTTTCACTACAGATGCGCCGTAAGCATCATGGTCATTGGACGTGAGATGATTCTCGGGCCGGGCTGGCCATTGCAGTCCTCACAAAGACTTTCTAGGACACCACGGCGTTTCTTGGGCGAAGCAAGGTTGCGTATAAAAAGTCTCACCGTTCTGATGTCTGGGTCTTGAGTTCTAGGCATCACCAACCTTCATCCGTCACTCTCTCCCTTTTCTGAGGTCGAGCAGTTGCAGGTCGACCCATTCGTTGATTTCACTGCCTTGGGTCCTTCTATCTCCAGCCACCCGGTCTATCTTTTAGTTTTTGAAGACTCAAATCCATTCACTCCCTCTCTACTGAGACAAGATGAAGTCTTTCTCATATCTTGCGCTCCTTAGCGCATTGGCCTCGTATACGGAAGCTGGGTGCGTGGTGATCTACTCGCACAACATTGATATCATATCTAACTCCGCATGATAGAGCTGGGCGTGACGGAATCGACGTTCTGATCCCCCGCACGCCTGTACAGAATGCCTTTCCTCAAACAGGGTCGGTCTTAACTGGATCCGGCCCGCCATCTCTGAACCAGACTTACGAGTACATCATCGTCGGTTCAGGTGCAGGTGGTTCACCTTTGGCTGCCGAGTTAGCTCTCGCTGGCCACAGCGTTCTTCTCGTGGAGGCCGGTGGTGATTATGGCCATCTGCGGGAAGTGGAAAGCCCTGCCCTGAGTTTCTCGGCCTCGGAGCGCAACGAGATGAGCTGGGGTTTCTTTACGCGCCACTATGCGAACGAGACACAGACACTGAAGGACAGGAAGCTCACATGGATGACGCCGGATAACAACTACTACAGCGGAGTCAACCCTCCTGAGGGCTCGACAATGCTTGGGAACTATTACCCTCGTTACGGCGGGTTGGGAGGATGCTCAGAGCACAATGCCTTGGTCGGTGTCCTGCCAACCGCCAACGACTGGAACTACATCAAAGAGCTCACCGGCGATGACGCTTGGGATGCCGAGAACATGAGGAACTACTGGAAGAAGATCGAGAAGGTCCAGTACCCTCTACCTAACAATGACACCTCCGACCATGGGACGGATGGGTGGCTTTCGATGTCTGTTGTACCGCCGGCAGTTGGAGCCCAAGACCTGAAGGTTCTGTCGGCGGTTATCGGCGCCGCTCAAGCTCTTGGACTCTCGACAGATGCTATCAACGCTGCAGTTGACGACGCCGTCTCCGCATTCGCTGAGCAGACTGGCGGCGAGACTGCCGAAATGGTAAGTACTTGACATGCTGGGAGCAGTCATGCATTGAAACTAATGGGAATGTTATAGTTGCTCCCTTTGAACGTCACAGGAGGTATTGTCGATGCCCTCGCCGATATCATGGAGTGGGACATCAACAAGGACACACCCGACCGTGACTCAGTGACCACCATGGCCCGCTTGCCCATGACAATGAACACGCCTGATTACCGTCGATCATCCCCACGAGACCTGGTCTACGACGTTGCCACCGCCACCAACTCCGACGGATCCAAGAAATATAAGCTCGATGTCGCTCTGCACACCTTGGTCACCAAAGTCACGTTCGACACCACGGGCGAGAAGCCCAAGGCCAACGGAATAGACTACTTGGTCGGCGAGTCGCTTTACCGCGCAGACCCTCGCTCCAGCCTCACCGAGGACAGCGGCACGCCGGGCTCCATCAAGGCATCGCGTGAGGTCATCGTCTCTGGCGGCGCCTTCAACACCCCCCAGATCCTGAAGCTTTCTGGCGTCGGCCCCAAGGACGAGCTCGAGAAGTTCGACATCCCCGTCGTCCTCGACCTGCCCGGCGTTGGCACGAACCTCCAGGATCGCCTCGAAGTCGGTGTCAACGCCGACGCGACCTCCAACTTCACCCGCATCCTCGACTGCACATACCTCGGCACCGAGGACGACCCCTGCTGGGCCCAGTACGCTGACCCCGACAACGTCGACGCCGAGAAGGGCACCTACTCGTCCAACGGCCTGCCCATGGGCGTCTTCGCGAGCTCCTCCCTCGCGCAGGGCGAGCACGACCTCTGGATCGGCGGCTTCCCGGCCCTCTTCATGGGCTTCTTCCCCGGCTTCTCGACCACGGCCGCCACGCCCGACGCCAAGAACCACTGGTCCTGGCTGGTCCTCAAGGCGCACACCACCAACGACGCCGGCACCGTCGCGCTGGCCTCGGCCAACCCGCGCGACACCCCCGCCATCACCTTCCACAACACCTACGAGGGGCAGGCCGCCGCCGCCGCCGACGCCGACGTCGACGCCCTGGTCGAGGGCATGCGGCTCGCCATGAGCTTCTACGACCACATCACGCCCATCGACGGCGAGTTCGAGCGCATCTGGCCGCCGGCCGAGGTCCAGTCGGACGAGGACCTCCGGCAGTGGGTCGTGGACGAAGCCTGGGGCCACCACGCCTCGTGCTCGTGCCCGATCGGCGCCGACGACGACCCGATGGCGGTGCTGGATGGCCAGTTCCGCGTGCGCGGTATCGATGGTCTTCGTGTCGTCGATGCTTCGGCTTTCCCTAAGATTCCGGGCACGTTCCCCGTCACGGCGATCCACCTGCTGGCTGAGAAGGCGAAGGATGATATCCTTAACAGTATCGAGTAGATCATGGGAGTCTCATTCGATAGCGTGTAATTGGTCGGATCCCTTCTTTTTGTATATCCAGAGTTCATCTGACCAGGACCTGTTATAGATACTAAGGGCAAGTCTTGGATCTAGGGGGCCGCCTCAAGACGTGTAACGAGCTCAAATTTCTCTAGGGCATTTCACACATGGGACATCTCATCATTGGACTTTTACATATTATGCGTCTACTTTCAAAAGGGCTTTCATTCTCGAGAATCTATACTGTTGAACTACCTGTGATTGCTATGAGACCCGAAGAGAACTTGTAATACCATTTGAGTAGAGTTCCCGGTAAAGTGGAAGCGAGTAGCCCTGGCTGGCTATCTCAAGAACAATCCTGTTTATTAAGGGCCATAGAGCGATAGATTAAAATGCAGTTGAAGTTATCTCATCTGTGCTAAAGACTTCAGATGAACGGTCGACATTTCTTACCCATAGGTGGTCTCCGATAGAGTGGTCGAGCTTCCTTAAGCCCTGGTAGTAGTATTGGCATTTGTCTGCCTCGTGAGGGTGAATTGTAATTTTGGTTTTTGTTGGGAGCTTGATCTCAGCTGCTGGTTCTTTGGAGTCCAGCGATGTCCATTGGAGAAGTCAAGCTCACAACACAGTCATGATCACGCCTTTACACCCCGCAGGTTCACCTTGTCACAGATCGGCTCCGAATCTGGCCGATCTTAGATCGTTATTAAGGTTATTTCAAACGTGCAGATAGACTGTAACCGTTGCATCGCATGCGACTGGTCGTTGACCTCGCAGCTTTTACTGATATGGGAGGTAACATAACCCTAGTGAAGGGTAGACAGTCAGCTTACTCTCGCGGCAGAGTTTACTGTTAATCACGCCTCACGCTGACTCCAGCACCATCTACATGAATAGACATTGTATTGAGCTATGGCGCGCGTCTGTTTGTGTGAATCTTAATGTGAAAACTGTTTCACATGGCACTCTGGTGAATGGATTAGAGAAGCAGGTACCTTGCTATCGGTCATCAATATTTGTATTAGCTCTACTGAAAGGAAAGCCTTCTCACTATCATCGGGTCTCGGTAGATCAATAACAAATAAAAGAAAAACGATACTTCGCTTGATTTTCTTCTACTGAGCGCAAGACTGATACTTATGACATGGTCCGAGTCCAAGAAGTTTTGGCTATCTGCCTGGAGGCCGAGTGCTGCTTTGGCAATAAGAGCTGTCAGTCTGGGCGAAATCTAGACGAAATATCAGACCGACTGAGTCCTGGCTCTTTGTAACTTACGAATCACTGGAGTCATGACCCTGGCGGCACCGAACAGGCACAGATCTGAGACATTAGCTGGTAAAAAAAACCGAATTTCACAACTCTAGCAGACTTGTGTGCAAATACTCTGGCTGCTGTGTTGGCCAGCCGAAGGGTTCCCCGAAAGGCGCGTCTCAGCGGTCGTTTTCTTCCTCGCCTACTTGAAATCCCATCTGTCTCGAAGTGCCGCTGAACCGGTGAAGATACCTCTAGGAGCCTGCCAAGTCGACTGCCGACCCGTCCAATCTCTACGCCCTGATGAACCCCCAGTCACCAAGAAGCTACATTGGACTTTCGGAATGAGCTGTGAGCATCATACCATTGAGGTGACGGCTTAGTGCCATGGCTGCTTATCTTCTGGGACCGCTCTCAACAAAGACCAAGCCGACATACACCGACCGTCGTGTTTTGTGCCCACCCGATCCCATTGATCGCCGAAGTCTAGGGAGAGACAGACCGACTTATCTCGTACACCATCTTTTGCCCATCCTCGGAACCGAAAAACCACTCACGTCAACATGGTGCTTCAGGGGCGCGTGATGCGCCGCCCGAGCGATGTCAACTGGAGGTTAGGCAGCTACCTCGTCTCCCGAGCCACATAGCTATCTTCGGAGTGTTGTCCAGCATCCACTTCAATCTCGCAAAGGTTCGCCGAAGAAAAGACCCGAAAGGGTACAAGGCCATGACTCAAATGCGAAGAATGTCCGGAGAAGAGGCAATCCGCAAAGCGTCAGATGATCACGGTGCCCTCTGCCAATCAGCTTGGCCTCCTACTTGAGTAAGGTCCCCAGGTAGGCATCCGAGAAACACGAGAAAGGATGAAATGAGATATTTCCCCAGAAAGCTTGGGAAAACAATAGTTAGATATTGGCCCAAGCACCGGGCAACTGAACCGAACCGGCGCAAACGCCCATTCTACTCCATCCTTATCAGGTCCCAAAGCAGCCCAGCTCCTCCGTTAGGCTACCTTCCAGTCGGGCTCTACATACGCTGACCAATGCCATGAGAGACGCGAGACGACACCTATGTAATTTGGCATATTGCATTCGTTCCCGCAAGCGCCGCCGCCGGGCCTTGCTAAGTGAACCCTGATCAGCGCCACATGGCACCGAGCGAAAGCGCCTGCCCGCCAGTTCGCAATTTCCTTCACGAACGACGCATCAAGCAAGACATGGGCCATGGCGTTCGGCCGGCCAGCACCTGATCCGGCCTAGCTTCTCTGTACCTGACGCTTGAAGAATCGACCCAGCCTAGGAAACTCACGAAATGTCCGTATTTGTATGTACATATGTACCTACCTTCATTAGCTCAGAGCCAAGCTTTCGTAAAAGATAGACCCTTGCCATGCCAGACGCCCTATCGATATTTCGCTGCTCCCAGCCCCAAATTCTTCCAGCTCAACCCAGCCGCAAAAGCGCGCGATGCTATCATCATCGTAATAGCGGAGTCTGTCGCCTTTGAGGACTCTGCCCACTCGCTCGCTCACCCACTTCATCTACGTTACTGTGTACCTGGTCAATCCTAAAAAAAGGTCACGCGCGTTTTCTCATCGCGCTCCAATGACCTTCTCGCAGCTCGGCACCAAGCGAAAAATACGGGGAGCCGGGGACCCTTGGGGGCGCAGGCCCAGGCCACCTACATACCATGAGACCCTGCCTCTCAACCCACAGCATCGATTCAACGGCTAACTGCTTACATACTTACATTTGGCGGGGCGATAAGAGCCCAAAAATCACAATGGACCTCTGCGCCAACAATGCGAAATTGCGAGAAACCCATGGATGCGAATTCTGATTATTGATATCCCCAGGACCTTGGTACCATATCCATCGAGAGGTACCTACCCGCCTTACCGGCCTTGAGTCGGTAGCACGGCCATACCTACCCGAGGTACTTATACGCCAGTCTGTGCCTTCAGGTCTCTTCCGTTTCAGTCAATGACCACACAGTAGTTGGGTGATTGGTTAGACAAAGCAGGCATCGTCGATCCGCCACAATCGCCGCCTAACCCCTCCTCCTCACTTCTAATGGGAGGGGGAGAGGAAAGGGAAGGAAAAATTTATTGTGACCATGCGCGATGTGTTGGTGTCTACCTGCGTACCTCAGGCATCTATATCAACTACCCCTTAAAGGATGCAGTTGCTGAGCCTGTTTGAAACAAGGAGGCCTGTCTCAGGGGAAGTGTCTTAGCTTGAAAGCCTGCGCCTGTAGCTGCAGGGACAGTCGAAAGACCTCGCTCGAATGAATTGGGCGACGTGACTTCCCATCAATTGGGAAATCCTCCGACCGAGTTTCTACCCGTAGGACTACCTGCGCCTCGACTTGGGCCTGATGATCTTGGCCTGAATTGGGGCCGTTCCTGCATTAACACCAACACACTGCTAGATCCCGGCCGTGAATCTACTCAAGAAGGTTTCGCTAGTGCGTCCATATCTATAGCCTAAGGTTGTTGTCAAACATGCAGCGAAAGTCACAAGACTGGCCATACGACGAATGATTGTATGTAGCGCAAATAATGCTAAAGTAGATTCTCTCTACGTAGTGGTATCTTCCGTTGGCAATGTAGCCGTGCAAATGCTGTACAATCGATCATCCCTCCTCGTCTAAAAATATTTTCACTAACCCTCTGACCTCAGCTTCATCTCTGTTCCAAAATGAATCATCCCTGCCCGCGCTTTGTACATGTAGTCATTACATGCCTAATTCATATCTCCATAACCGTCCAGTCTCAAGCGTAGTTCGCACCAGGCCTCTAGCCATATATTCCGTCCAGCGAATCCCAATAAGCCGAATTACAAGTAATATGAGGACGCGATAAAGCCGGAATTCAGTTTTCCGGTCGGTCGACCTAGACGTCGTAGAACTGGTGTAGGAACCAGCGAGTCTATCAGAGGTCGACAAGAATAAAAGATGCGGCTTAATGGCGGAGCCCATCATTGAGGGCCTTTATCTTGCTGCTGCATCTATAGTAGAGCAACCAGAAGGCCTGCACCAAGCATAACAGTGCTGAAGGCCTTCTGAGCAGCCCCACCGGCGGTAACAGGGGTCGTCGTTGAAGTAGAGTCACCGGCCGATGTGGATGACGAGGAGGAAGAGGTCGTCTGGCTCGAGTTGCTGCTGCTTCCCGCATTCAGGGCAGCCGTGGCCTGAGTGATTCCAGTGATGGTGGTGCTGGAGAAGTCAGCAGCCGACTTGGTAGCAGTCGACAGGGTTGTAGCACCCGAGACGGTGCCAGTAGACGAAGATGAAGAACTGGCAGCAGAAGTGGTTGTACCGCTAGCAGTTGAGGCAGAGGCATCTTCGCCGCCAGCAGAGCTGTCCTCAGTGGTCTTGACGGTGATACTTTCGTAGGAGCCGTCTGAGCCCGAGTTCCAGACATACTCCTTAGCATTAGCGGTACCATCAGGACCAGCGTAGTCCTGAATACTGATAGACTTGTAGTAGCCGATGAAAGGAGCTTGAGAGAAGTCGGTCAAGCCACCCGCCCACTGAACAGTTCCCTCGGCGGCAGTGGAGCTTCCAGCATCCCAGGTACCGAGCTTGATCTGGCAAGGAGTCTGGGGGAACCGAGTACCGCCCTGAGCGTCAGCGTACAGCAGCTCACGAACTTGGGTACCGTCGATAGACCAGCGAACGTAGTCCTTAGTCCAATCGATTTCGTAGGAGTGGAACGTGGTCTGTGGGCTGGAGACTGAGTGATAGGCACCTCGGTCGTAAGTGGTGGTATCACCCTTGCCGAAGTAGTTGGTCTGGACCTGGGTAGTATCACCGCCAAGCCACTCCCAGTCAATTTCGTCGAGGTCATCAGATTGCAGCACGAAGCTGGTCACAACACCCGTGCCGGCAGCGGCCTGTAGCTCCACGGTGATCTTGCCGAACCAAATGTACTGGGGGCTCTCAATTGTGGGAGCATCGGTCTCTTTGTTAATGGTGAAGACAGCACCCTTGTCACCGTAGGTCAGCGATGTGCCGTCCGCTGCTTCGAAGAAGTCGTTGGCACCCTTGGTGAAGTCGACCTGGACAAGGTTCTCTTTGCCGACAGCTTTGTCAGGGTCGCACGCTGGCACGGGAAGTCAGCCTCAACTCATGATCCTTTATTGTCGACTGAGTGACTTACACTTCTCCATAGGATTACACTTAGTAAATGTTTGAGCCGAGGCCATCTGAGTGGCAGCCAGGGCCAAGGCCGTGGTGGAAAGCAGGTTGGAGAACATCTTAGCTGTGTGTGTATGGGAAAATAGGTTTTGATCTTCTGCTCAACGAGAGACAACAGAAGGGGGACAGTCAGGTATTAAAAAGCAAAACGAAGGTGGTTGTCAAAAGTAGTGAGGCTGAGGGAGGTTGTTGGCCGGGAGAGAGAAGAGGGAGGCTGGGGTATATCTTTAGACAACAGAACGCAGGAATGCGAACTAGGGACCAAACGAGAGTGGATGACTGGACGGATGGAGGGGGCGGGAGAGAAGATGTGCAGATGTTTGTGGATGGTTCCAGTATATTTATTTTATGGACGTCAGGTACGAGAGAGAGAGCAGCTATCTTACGTCAAGTCCGACTGATGAGAGCACTCGCCGGGTGAATCTTGACTGTAAGGTGCTGCGTGCCACCAGAGTACAGTAGGAAGTAGCACCTCCCCGAATAGCCGTGACAACCCTGAGCCCGACTGCCCGAACAGGACAATACCAGGTACATTCTCAGATACTAGCGTGATGGGTCGTAACGGGGCGATGATCAGTGGGTGTGTGGGCAAGAGTGTGGATGACTCTTGCCGTACTCCGTATTGACTCCTGTCAGTCGCTCTTTCCGGCCTCCGTACCCTTGCAGATAGCCCTGCCAAACCCAACACTACCTCGTTTCCTCGCCTTACCTCCTTGTGTACTGGCGTAGATGTCGATGAATGTAAGCAAATGCGACCCAAGCAACGCCCTGGCGCTCGAACCAGATACTGTATATCGACTATTTCTCTGGCGTGGTGATAGTTGGCAACACCGCTTGGGGGGGTAACCCTTTGCAGACGACTGATAAGGTCACACATACGATCTTGGCCGCCAAGGATCGTAAAAAAAAGAGGCCGGCGAGATCTGCGGGCGTGGTCTGAAGCTGGGCAACCACGGACCAATTGGCGATAAGCAAGGTTCATGTGCATAAGGGTCGCGCAGGGGTGTGTACCATAGTAGGACTGCGCCCTCACAACCAAGACAACCCCAGAACGCAACGTCGTGATCACGGATCCATCCCAGCTCGTATCTCTCTTAGAAAGCCCTCTTAATGAGGCAAGAAGCAGAGCCATCCGAAGTTAGAGGAATGACCTGACTATTACCCCAAAGTCAGGTTAAGGTGACGTTGCACACCGTAATTCCATTCACGATGATCACGAGCCTTGTAAGTCGCGGCTGACATCACAGAGAAAATCGCAATCTGGCCTTGCTTCCACTTCGTATTATGATTCTCAATGGTTCCATTTGGATAGCTAACCATATAGCCCACATCGCCTCGGTTGTGGAGGACGAGAGCCTGCTGCAAGGGGAGAAGACGCACGACGGAGACTTCTCCAAGAGCCCCGCAACGATACAATTTAGATGAATGAAGTATTGCACTGTTCAAATCTAGCGGCAGGACATTGCGTGAATCAATGTGTATATCAGCTAGTTGCAGGGGGTTAACCAACACCAAGATGTGGTGCCGAAGGCGCTTTTCGAGCGAATCTGACTTGAGAATCTGGCAGCCTGGCGCGCTTTGAATTCGGGGTCCTGTCAGAATCCGACTCGAGCGATTTGAGCCGAGGGATGGCAGTTAACCAGGTTTCCGGCGATTGGCCCGCCTCTTTGGCGCCAGGTTGGTGGTATCCGACAATGCTGAGGCCAGGGCGGAGCAGCGCCTGTGCCGTAGGGGAAGAGGGGCCTGAGGAAAGGTCCCACTGCCTGTGCGATTGTCCCGAAACTCAGATCATGAAGTCATTGTTAGTGGACTCTAGAGACTTTCTAGCGGATTAGGGGTCTGTCGATTCGCTAATGCACTCCTTAGGGCGCCGGTAACTCGACCGCTAAGCAGGTATGTACATACTTCATAGCTCCTAACCTTTACCTACCAGGATCATTCAATCATCACTTCGTGACCAGGAGTTGCCCTTTGCTCAAAGTGCCACTTGATCAAGCTCTTGTGATGTCGTGAACCCAGCAGTCAAGATCAAGATGCTTCTTCAGTACCACAAATGATGCTGTATTCATGTGCACCGCACATGTACCTGCCTCGCACAACGCATGATACGCAGAGCAGGGCATGCCCGCATTAGAGCAAGACAACTCGAAACAGCCTGCGCCATTCGCGATTCAGCATTCAAGTTCTGTTCAGGGTGCTACCCAGTACCCAGCCCATTCCTCCCACATCCATCGGGTACTTCAGATTCACTCCAGATCAAGCCAGTAAAAATAATATCTCAGATCATGCAATCCAATGGCCATTCCACCGAATCGTTGCCCTCAGCCGACTCCTGCGACCTCAAAGTTGAAACACCTCCCTATTGTGCTTGTGTCAGCCCCAACCGGGTTCTTCTCCTTTGCTACCGCCCAGAGTCCTTCGAAACATGCCTCATGCAGCAACGAGGTGCATTCCCATCCCAATTTTTGTTCGCACTCGCAAGCTTCTGAGCGGAAAGAACTGGGACTGTCTTATGCTGCAGCATGCCGTGGTTTGTCCGAAGCCTGCGTCCACGCCCACTCGACTCAAGCATTTCAGCCTTGGTCAACACCTTGTCTAAGTACCTACACAAGGGGGCCGATCATGGAATGTTGACGATTTTCTTGTTTCTCTGTTTGACTGACTACTCATTGCATCAACAGCAGTTCCATGCATTGAAGCAGCTTAGACGACCAGCAAGCACGTCAGACTCGTATTGTAGCGCTCTCTAACCGGAATTGGCTTCGAATAGCTTGAAGGGCTGCCCATTGACTACGATCGTGGCAGTGCTATTTCTGGATCTAGAGTCAACTAAACCCCGATGCCGCGCTGACATCGCCGCTGCCGAGCCAAAACTCAATCGCCTAACCGCCACAATACGGCCAGGTGTGTCTCGCGTTGGCCGGATACTTCATCGTTATAGCCTTGAACATTCCAGCCCAATACGAATAACAGCTTGCGATCGCGATTGAACGTTAAATTTAGTAGCTCGACGAGGCTGAGTACACCGACTTCAACGAGTCGCGCAATACCAGGGCCACTCAATCCAGCTCTCAGAGCTTGATGAATGGGAACATTCCTAACTCAGACCAACCAACATATGTAACATCAAATGCAACTCTGCAGGCAATTCCTATGATTATAGCTCCCAGATTCCTTGCGTCCTTCATTAAATTCCCCGGATGATCCGAATGGAATCGAGACGACTTCAATGCACCTTCCGATTGTCGTTGGCGCTTCATGCGTGCGCCACAGCATCGCACAGGTCATCCTTCCTGCTTCGTGCGGGATCTGAGACTATCGATTATCTTATCATTCACCATATCAGCATCCAAACCGAATATGATCACCAACATGGAATGATGAGGTCTGTCACTATTTCCTACGGTACTCGTTCTCGATGGTTTGTTATTCCCTTCGTCTCGTAACCCATGTTCTCGCCTAGCCGTGAAAAATGCCAAGTTCCAGGTAGTTTGGCTCGACGACAGCTACTTGCCTTTATTACGTTCGTCATCAGGCGTGCATGCATATCTTCGTGAATGATCCGGACTTAGTCTACAAGCAAGTAGCCTCTTGCCCTTGCTCATCCGGTTTGTGAGTATATCATTTTGTCGACTTTGGGAAAGATTGAATTGGGTAGCTAGCGATTTTATCTGAGATAGATCTTGCTACCAAGCTTGAGTCAAGTTAACTATGGTCCACCATTACGATCAACCTCATTGTCTAACCACCTAGTGTTTTACTATAATTTTGGTCAGCTACTAGAGAGTCTAATACTCAAACCCCCTTAAAGGTTTCCGTATGATCACCGAAGCAAAATGATGCCATTGATGTACTTCGACTTCTACTTTAGGTCCCAGCCGGAGGTATAACTAAGGACAGGTCTTGTGCAACATATTTGATAAAAGGGATAGTCTGGGCTACGCATAGAACGTGCGGGTGAGCCGCATACAATCTCACTCCAAATCTTTTCAATCACGCATTCCTATGCTATGGTCTGAGACTACAGTAGAACCACGTTCCATTGCTCACCCTAATCTCATGTTACTCGATTGGCGTCGCTGTGAGCTGCAACTACCAGTCTCATCGTTCTCCAGCTAATTCGTAGTCGGGGACATCTGTAGATTTGATTAATCTAATAAAAAAAATAAAAAAATAAAAAAAATAAAAATAAAAATAAAACGAACTCACAAGCCCTGCCAGGATTCATTAGAAAATATTCAAGACGCCTGTGGTAACTTCCTAAGAGGCCTATATCTTTTCTCATGCTTTGCCTCAGTTCACCGTGATGTAACATGCCCAATCTGGAACTCAACGAATACTCGCACCGTTATGGAAAGAAAATGAAATGACGAGTCGAGCCACCTATCACAGAAACCTGGCCTCGATATCGTGTAATCGCTCGTCACAGAGCAAAAGACACTGCCATCATAGAATGAGATCTCATCCCCTATACCCAGCTGGAAATAGGCGTTAGGAAAGGAGTGTCCACGCCGAGAACATCAAGTCTTGATTCACTTCATTTCGATTGATTTCTGCTTGAGAAAGGCTTCGGCTTGGCTGGATGCTGCCACTTAGAGGTCTGCATATACGAAGAACGCGAACACGACAGGCAATCCGCGATTATCACCCTTCCTGTATCGTAAGGCTAAGTGAGCAGCTTCATTTAATTGCTTCAATGACATAATCTTTCAGTTATCCCGTTTCATTTGAACGTTGGCTTAAGATTAAGGCCACAACGGAGAGCGCACCCGTGGCGTCTGATATTGAGAAATCAATGTTGCGCATGCCTATCCATTTACTGGTTAAAGAACTTTGTTACAAAACCATCAATCGATGTGTCTAGATACCGTAGAGTGAGACCTGACAAGAATTTACATCAGGGTAATTCTCAGAAGGATAGCGCACGGCGTGTGCTCGCCCACATACAAACAAGAGTTCATTGGGGTTTCCTAATTACTTACCTATAAACCTCATACTCCTAGAAATACACATGTTCCTGATAGTCGTTGCTCGAATATATCAGAAGAACTAAGAGCTAGCTAATGACAGGCAAAGACAATGGTTTTAATGATCATTGTTCCTGTCGGACCCAGACTAATACTTCTATCCAGAAAAATAGGTGTTTAGATGAGTGCAATCATTCATGAATAGCGTTAGCGATATAGGGACATTCGATGTCATAAGCCGCAGCGAAGTAATCTACAGCCAAGATCAGGGTGCCTACCTGGGCAATGAAGGTTTCACGTTTCATAAGATGACACCACCTCCTTACGATGTAGTCAGACAGTGGACAAAAGCGCCGAAAACCCAGCTGAAAAATATCGCAGCTGACGAGAGGAGCTCAGTTGTGGTTGACAATGGCTGGTTACTGCCTGTCTTCCATCAACAACATAGGTTTGGAGCCCAAACAAGAGTGAAGCAGGGCATGTATTAGAGATCAGTTAAAAAGCATGAAAAATGCGCCAGCTCTGTAAATACGTTTGAATTGGGACCAACGCCCATCAAGAAATACGAAGTATGTCCAGCTAGCCCTCTACATAGACCCCGGATCCTCAAAGAAAAGATGAGAAGATCACAAGCCTCTCATGGGGTCTCTCTCCCGATTTCCAAATGATACTGAAAAACCGATATGCGTGATCGTACCTGTACGCATGTATAATGGCCATTGCTCTCTACACATAACGTTAGGTCATCTTTCGCACAATGTACCATATGTGCGTATAGCTATGGCACGAAGAGGTTTGATCTTAGAGCACGTATAAGTCAAGCCCTCGATGCCTTGCGGCTACCAGTGGCTCGAGGTGTCGTCGGGTTGAGAAGCTCGAGGCATGATCCATAGACGTATATGAAGATTAGAAGGACGAGTAACCTTGAATTCGACGCCAGGGGTTATCTCCATAAGCAGGGCAATACTCCTTACGGTTCTAAAGGCTTTATCTGTCTCCCTTCCGTCTGTGGCAAAACGGAAGACGGTGCTACTCCTTCGTAGAGAACTGAAATGAAGAAATTTCGAGCACACTGAGTTTTAACACTGTTCTATCTGACGGATCTCCTGCTCTTGGACCTCTGATACATCATTCGCCTTTTTCGGCGAAAGAGTCATTTTGGGACTTACGTGCTATTTGTCCCCTATCACCAGGTTTGTCAAATGAATCAGCATTGGGACATGGGTGGTGATATGGCTACCCACGTTTCGACTGTCGACTCATAATTAGAGGCCGTAGACTGGGAGGCAGGGCGTTCTCGACATAGTGGTCAACATTAACTATAGGGGAGAACTGGTGTCATTCTGCTATGATATGCAAAGAGTCTTGTGCAGGCTTTGACTGGCCTTCGTCGTGAGATAGATCTACAGCACATTTCCTTATCCAAGTTGCATTGGCACCTACCAAAAGTGAAATCGACATATCCACCTCGTCTGTGTCTGGGAATCATACATGATACATCTCGGAACCTCCTCTACGGCATGCCTACTTTCATACTGGCCGCCCACATGACAGCAAACCCGGCCGTCAGCAATACGGAACACCCCGAGAAGACCCTAATATGGCTGGTATCATCGCCAACAAACATCAACGCCCCCACCACGAATACATTCAGGGGAACCCTCATGATGCCGTACACCTTGGCGCGCGCATCGTCCTCGATCAAGCGGCCCTTGAGATATCCCATGCAAGGCCAGTACATGCCCACCGCGGCCTCGAACAGGCACGACAGCCAGAACGCCGCATCCTCGGTCTTGGGGCCGGCCAGCTTGACGAAGCTGAAGTTGGCCACGAGCAGGACGCCCACGAGGAGCCGCGAGCACTTGACCAGGCGCCGCTGCGTGACGATGTTGAAGGTCAGCGCCGCGGCCATGGCGGTGGCCATGAAGCTGGCGAAGATGAAGCCGTAGGGGAGCTCTTCCCCCGGTGATTTCTGGACAGACTTGAGTGCTGGGGTCCAGAAGAAGACGAAGAGGTACATGGAGCCTTCGAACATGGTGGATGCGAATCCGAGAGCTAGAATTGATGGCCTGGTGATCGTGGACCACACGGTCGATGCCGGCTTAGGCTTATCTTGATCGTCTAAATCTTTGGCATTCTTGCCGTTTGTTGAGACTTTAGAGATCTCCGACTTCTTGACCGCTGCTTCTGCACCAAAATTTTCCATCTTGGGAGGTTATGTTAGCATCCGTTGCTCAGAGAGGGGCTAGATATCACGTACCCAGTGAGACCATATGACCTGAAGTCCAAGCCAAAGGAGAGCAGCGGCCAGGAGAAATGGGGATTTCCTGGACCCAGTAAACCTCACCAAAAGCTCGCTCACGACACCGCTCATAATAGCCGAGAGGCTGTTGATGGTGCTTGTCGTAGCGTATGTCCGCGAAAGGTCGCACCCATCTTCGACCAGCTTGCGTTCGCGGAAATTGGTCACCATCCAACTGTCGAAGACGCTGAAGAGTATACTGGTACTGATGCCACCGAGACCTCGGCCCAGAAACAGCATTGGGACAGACGGGATTATGGTGCAGAAACAAGACAGCGCATACAGGACGCAGTATATCATGCACACCAGTTTTCGCCCATACTTGTCTGACACGGCGCCGACGAAGTAGGCACTTACAGCACCGGACATGAAGCCCGTCATGAAGAGTGTCGAAACCAGGCCGTCCGAAAGCCCATGCTCGTCCTTATACAGAGAATAAAGATACGGTCCCTGTGATGTCTTAGCTCTTATCCAATGAGCGTGGAACCACAAATCTGCTTCAACTTTACCTGTAGCCAGTCGGCACCCATGACGAGGGCGTACGCTTTATACCAGTACTTCTCGGGATGTTCGCCATCGTTGCCTGATGACGACCTCTGTTTCTTCTCCTTCTCGCCCTTCAGCTGTGCGCGCCGAGTAGGTTGCGAGGCTAGCAGTATGGCACACAATACGACCAGACCGGCGAAACAGCTCTGGTAGTAGTAACCCATGATGTGTGAGGCACTATGGCTGGCATGCAGCAGACAGAAGATTGGGGATTTGGAGCATGCGCAATGCGCTCACTTTATAAGACAGACAGCTGGTCGACGACCAGGCGAATGGGGACAAAAGAATACTCAGAATATTGGACGAACTGAGAGCCGGCATGGTGAGGCTCTCTTAAGGCTCTTTTAAGGAAGCAAATAATTGATAGACTGAAGGTGACACTTGTCGTTTGCAATTACCCGGACAGCTGTGGAGGGACGAGCGCGCATCCGGCTTGAGACAGGAGACGTTTGGAGCAAGAGGACCGCAAGTCACAATCGACGGAGCTGGTGGTTGCGCTAAGTATAGCACGACGATTCAGGGAATTTACAGAGGACTCATTTATCCAGAGGCTCACTGAGGGTCACAACGGCACGGAGAGGTAAGGAAGGTGACGTTGGCATTGTTTATCTCGAAATGTTCATTCTACCGGGCCATAGGTGGAACGGAAATCGGTGCCGACTGAGTTGAGAGCCAAGCTGGAAATATGAGAATGCGGACTCTAGTTGGTTTCGACGTTATTTGATGACCTGGGTTGACACGACTTACGGCACAAGGTCCCTAACGCACACCGGAGTGAGAGATGCAATACTCGCATGCCTGAGTTCAAGTCGACCAAATTTCGATGCCTCAACCAGATACTGTGTAAGTAAGTATGTAGATACCACGGGTCGTGGGATCGAAGGATGGAAGAACCATTGATGGCATCGTCAATAGTTGCCCGGTCAGGTAATAAAAGGTATCAGATATGAATGATCTATTGTTCACGAAACACGCGCAGAGGTGGGACCCCAGTGCCCGCCCAGTGCCCACTGCAGGCAGGTAAGCAAGCTCTACGACACCACCTACATACTGCACTACGATAGGTAGCTTAGGTAGGTTGGGCTAGCTGGGGCATGGAGTTATGGTGGAGTTCCCAACTTGGTAGAACAAAAGGGCATTTGGCCAATCAGATTGCTGGTGATTGGCGATACACCGCCGAAATGATGGAGGTTGGAAGTGATTATGGACCCCAGATGCGCGCTTCCATTGCGACCCAAAGGAATGCTCCATGTCTGTTTGGTTTCGTCACAGGCATCGAAGAGCTGGAGGGCCATTTCTCCGAGCACCTCGGTATGTACCTAACGTCGACCTGAGCACCTGTTCTTAGTAGGTAAGTAGATGTTGAAAGA
This sequence comes from Xylariaceae sp. FL0016, assembly GCA_022578815.1. Lineage (NCBI taxonomy): Eukaryota > Fungi > Ascomycota > Sordariomycetes > Xylariales > Xylariaceae > Xylariaceae sp. FL0016. The sequence goes on from MU388734.1 coordinate 768,927, forward strand.
TCATGAAATGAGGTAGATCGTATATATATATATATATATATATATATGCCTGGCTCTGATTAATACAATTCATTATGGAAAACTTCCTGCACCACTGCTTTGAGGCGCCAATCTGATATTTCGCATACCAATGATAGAATAGCTGCATGGAACAAACAGCCCTTGAAGCATCTGAACTCTTGGAATGGAGCCCACACCTAAGGAGATATCCGATGGTCGGATCGGGTAGTTCAGGCACTAGCTGTCAAAGTTGATTGAGTTCACCATAGAGACTAATGAGGTAGACCGAAGAGGTACGAGACAGAGCGATTCAGTCTTTGCTGATTTTTCCTTCCAAGGTTCTCTTTTCCATGACAGTACCTCCCCAGGCTCTCTGTTAGCAATCACATGTGCATCTTCATCTCTTCCGTCGAGGTCGGAATAGTTGTCCCGATATCGATTTCTCAAAGTTTGCGCCCCCTCTGGTGTAATTAATCTCAAGTCCTCACCTGCCATCGCCATCACCAGAACCTCTCCTGCAATCATAGCAAGCGCTGCATGAGCCACTGCATGCAGCCAGCCGAGCAAAACCACCTGTGTAGGTAGTTATTTCGTTGCATCATACATCATACTCCCAGCCAGTTACTCATCTTACCGCTTCACTCATTGACCTCCATTGCTTGCCAATAGCTGGGTAAATCCGGTACAATAACTACCTGGGCTATCGCCTTTCGAGACACAGGGCAAGCCACTGAGCCATCTGAGCCATTCCCCGCGCGACACATCTCTTCGACATCTCCGGTGCTCGCACGTCTACCTACAGTACATACCTACCTCTACACCTCTGCGGCAGGACAAACCAGGGGCCCTCTGTTCTGCAGCATTGACAGTAGCATCAGCAGCACCAGCATCAGCAGCCGTAGCAGTAGCAGTACCACTGCTGCAACCCTCCGAGACACCCTTCGACGACGCACACGCCCCCCTAGCTCGCCTATCGACTTCCCTAGACTGACCTGGATCTACCTTCTCATACCCAGTGTATTCCGCCAGCCGTCTTACGCATACACCCATACCTTACGTTATTATTATCACATTACCACCTTTGCCGTAGCCTGCCTGCGACAGCTGAGAGACTGTCGCAATCATAAGCAAGCATGGCCAAAGACAGGGACGCTGACAATCCCTCTACCAATTCCCAATCAAAGCGACCAAATTATAGCCGCCACGACACCAGCGACTCTCAGGTCAGCAGCGATCATGCCGCTCTACACAACTCTCGCCAAAAGCCTCAAAAACATCATCACGTAGGAGGTGCTACCCGCCTACACGCCCGCGTTCCCTCCAACAAAGGCCTACACAAATCGCACCACGCCCAGTCCGCCACCAGACTGAACCGACGACAGCCCTCGCCTTCTCCCGAACGACCGTCCATGCAGCGCCGCCACACCTCCGACCCTAGGCTTACCGCTGCCGCTGCCTCTGCTGCCACCTCCGCTCATGGCGACTCGTCCTCCTCAAACCTCGCTCTCCATCTGAAAAAGAACTCGTCTCACTCGAACCTCGCCGGCAAGCGCAATCGCTCCCACGTCGAGATTACCAAGCGCCCCAAATCGACTACCAACATCAAACGCTCTTCTTCTCACAAGGACGTCCACAAGTTAAAAGGCGCAAAGGGACAAGTCCACTTCGATCTCGGCAACGAAGGCCAAGAAGACGAGTGGGTGGACGCCAGCGCGTCTGCCTCGCCTTATCTCTCCCGGCGCGGTTCGATTGTGAGCAGTGCTCAGTCTTCCGCGAAGGACCCCGCGGCCGAGAGCAGTCCGCGACCGCATACGCCCCCAGCCCGGGAGTCGCCAGTCCATGATCAACCTGGAAAAGAACCATCACCAAACCGCGAGACTGCTCAGCACAACAATTACATCACCTCACGGCTGCTACAACGCACCCCTTCGCACGGCGCTCCACCACAGATGTCTTCTGAGGTTGCCTTCGTACCACCGCGTACGGGCTCACCCAGCTCACAGACGAGTCGCGGCCCGCCCAGCCTCTATGGTACCCCCAAGACTGGCACCATAGCCGGCAGCGGTGGAGAAGAACTCACATCGCGTTTCGTACATGGCTCAGGGCCTGGTTCGGGACCCAATGGCGAGGCTGGCTCGTATTTTATGCCGGCCAACACACACGGGCGGCGCGCAGAAGGAATGAAGAGGCCGCAATCGCTTGGGGACCTCAACCGTGAGCATCGCGACTCCATAAGCGGCGATGAGGATGATGAGAGTGCATTAGCCCCTCAGAAAAGTCAGGGGAGGAGATCGCTCTACAAGGGCGTGCCGGCAGGACAGTCGAGGACACAACAGAAACTGAACCTGGAACGTGCTAGCTCCACGATGGAGCCGACGCAAGCAGTAGGTGGTGTAGGGGCAACCGGAGCTGGTCCACTGGTTGGGGGTACAGAGTATGCCCATCGCGACCCGCGCGTTGGGAAGATGCTCGAGCGCACCGGTATGGAATATCTAGTGGTGCGGAGATACCAAAACCCTATCGCGCGATCGATGGCGAGGCTTTCGAATCTACCGGGCGCAAACAAGAACCAGCGCATACCGAGGCCGAATGGGATTAACGGAATGACGCATAGGAAGAAGCCATCCGAGATGGCGGGCGACGGGCGATTAGGCGTAAGTCATAGCTCAGTGGACGTCCGACGATCGAGACCTACGACCCCGCGACGGTCGACCTCGATACGGGTGAACGGCGCCAACTCTAGTTTTGAGGGCGAGGAGGGTAGAATTGCGGAGCGCATGAGTGGCGCGAGTCTCGTGGAAGGGGAAGACGATAGCGTGGCGGCCATACTGAGGAATCTCTGGGATAAGAACCTGGAGCTCAGTGCCAGCCAGGACTAAGAGAAACTGGGATTCATGTACGGTGGCGATGTTGTGATTATATGCATTGAAAGTTTTGTCTGGGTATCTGGGGATGTCGGAGATTTGGGAGCATGGGAATAGCGATGTCTGGATTCAATATGATACCTCCGTATGCGATTTTCATTGCACGCCAACCGAAATACTACTGATTAATGCCTGCATTTGCTTCAGCTTGAATACGGAGTGTATGTGCGACTTAATTATCGCTCTACGAAGTCTCTTACTGCTTGGTTTGGGGCGACTCGGTTATTATCAAGATGTCTTTGGGCGGACCTGCCTTCAGATATTACACTATCCCCTCGGGAAAGCTGTCATTTTATCGCAAGGACCATACTTGATTAACGCCCGAGAACGCGGTGAGACCCTGAGTATCGAGAGCATGAAGGACGGAGATGCGATTTACCTCAGGACAAGTTGGGTGCCCTACTGGATCTGCGGTTTACGGCAGTAACCGAGTGAGCTGTTCCTCACTGCAACAGCTTTCAATACCTGGTAGTACCGTCTATCTAACTACCTCTCAAGGTAATGAGTTACAATGACCTGGCGGCGAAACTACAACAGGAGTGTATGGATAATCACGCTGGCAGACACAGGAGTATGCACGACCCGAGTGAGGTGATATTAGCGAAGCAAACGAGAGAAGAGGAGGAGTCGGGCTCAATATCCGGCGTTGAGGAAGGTTGTTCAGCTAATACCTTAAGCGCCTAAGGTTTCGTGTGCTGTTGCTCTCATATATGATCATGACTTCCGACCATTGGCGCTTTATCCATGGTGTGGTGGACAACATCGATATCTTCGAGTGGTGTGAGCTGGTCGCGGGTGATTGATCGGTTGGCAATGTTGGGCGTATCGAGGGCTATTGCTCCAGTCTGGCTGACCTACGATACGTAGACCTAGTGGCAAATTGTTCGAGAGTTTTGATTTTCTTGCTTCGATATCGTACTATATCCTTCCATCGTTATCTCACATTCATCAAGGAGCTTACAACCTTAAGTTGTGCTAGGGGCGATACTGCTTACTGCGTCGAATTTGCTTAGAAAATAGCGGAATGGAACACAAGGTCACACTAAACGTCAATCAGAATTATGTTGTGTCTGGGACGTGATACAAGCCCCAGAGAGTCAAATTAGATACGACCGTACCTTCCATCTCATGGAGTTCTCGGGCACCTTCCTGCCATATGTTGCTTCACTTTTCTTGGTTGATCACGTCTGGGACACATTTACTATGACGTCCCGAAATTATCTATCAAGCAAAAGCCGTGTTGGGCGAGACGCGTTGAGCTGAGTACGCCTGGGGATGCGCTTGCTAGTGAGCTTCACTGGAACAAGCCCAGAGCTTCCCTGCCTCGCTACCTATCTCATGGTTCAGGTTCAGAGCGCAAGTGATATCTATTTCTCGATTCTCGATTCTCATCTGGTGCACTAAAAACCCCAGTTGTCATCGTACTTTGAGGATTTAATGAGTAGAGCGGCAATACCTGTGCCTTTCTGCAAATGCCTGAGTATCTTGTTGAGGGGAGGCATCACCTGCCTCTCTATCTCACGAGCGTACCTGCCTATCTTCTGTCAAATGCTTGCTCGCCCATCTAACTGCCGAATAGGAAGGCGAGAGCTGATATACACCTGGTTCAACTCATATCTGTCATATCCTATATTCTGCGATTTCTCCTACTCTAAACATCTCACATCTACTATTATCACGCCAGACAACACAGACGTTACTTGACAGACATTCTCATAACATTGCTCGGCATCGACCATCCGGCGGTCGAATCCACACAGCAAGAATTTCTTCGAAATTTCGACTTTCAATTCGACATGGTGCCACGAAAAACCACAGGATTGGACTGGGTCCCCATCAGCAACATGATCAGCAACCATTGGTCTCACGTGAGGCAGAACCACACAGAGATGGAGTATAACTACGCAAAGATAGATGCTGAACTACAAGACTTCGAGCATCACAATCAAGAACCCGAGAGAGCTCGCTCTCGAACTCGAGGACTTGAGTGTGTCCCTGAAGACCCTTCGCGAGGAGATGGACGAACTTCGATGTCTTATCCTTTATGCCTCCCTGAAGTCTTCTGGTTTTCCTGACTGTTTCCATCACCGCTCAAATAACACCAAAGAAGAAGAGTATTCGTAGGGTTGTATGTACGTCTTCTCGCTCTTCATAGTCTTTTATGTCATGATCCTTTTGACGTATTCGGCCACGGAATACTACGTGTAAAGACTCTCGACCTCGAGACATCAGTATTTCGTGTCTACCACCGTTGGAATAGTGTGCGTGGACCTATCCCTAGTCTGGATGTATAAGAACACGCTATTATCGAATGATAGCGTGCAGATGGTACCGTTGACCTGGGTTATCGGGTGGACTGTCTACCTATACTTTGGAGTTTTCCTGGTACCTCTTTCAGGTGGCATGCGTTGCTTGGATCCGCAAGACCGGATGTTTCAACTCTCGGAACTAGGGCTTTCGAAAAGGACCTGGCAGAATTTAACTACCTGTGTGATTCAGATGTAGGAGGCAGGAAGGTCGGATTCGCTCTCGATATTGGAGGTTCGCAAAAGTCTACGCCAACTCATTCACATACCTGTTTCAGTCCTGTTGAGCTCTGCTTCCGGAGTGTATAATGGCCTACTCGAATAGACAGGCTCTGCGTATCTGGTGATTATCGGGACGATGGATCCACCTGCTGCTGTCCTTGATCATGGCATTTGGCCGGATAGGAAGAGGTGATTAGAACAGCAGTGCCAATATGGACGCCAAGTGCATGGGCTCCAAGGGTCTCAGTGACACCGATATCAATAATTTTGAGTGTCTGACAACATCCAGTCGTCTGCGATTTCGCAAGCTGGGTTTGCCTGGCTTGCAGATACCTACATGAGCTGACCCTCCAGGAAAGCATCTCTCCATTCGGATCATCAAAAGCAGCTCTGCTCGTTGACAACGACCGCTCATTTCGATGAGGAGCTCGGATTACTCATACCAATAGCATCCGAATGGCGATCTGGGGTAAGGGCAAGTCCGTGTCTCTCATCATGGTCTGACGGGGTTTTCACATGCCGAGGTGGTCTTCACGTGAAAGGCGCGCTGCTTGCCTACAATCCTGCGTGAAGCCGTACCATGCAAGGCGTCGAAGCTTAATAAATTACGAGAAACAGTTTGAGCTTGGTGCATGCAGGTAGAATAGCCAGAGTGGGAGTTATGGTCTCACAATGGATGATGATATGGAGTCGTCGCCGCGGGGTCTCCCGATGCGATGGCCGGGCGTGGACCAAAGCAAACCCACCCCGCGTCTAGAATGTGATCTTTGTCACTTGGTGAAACATGGCGGTGTCGCGTGCTTTTCCGCGGTGTCTTCCGCCGCGCAAATGTGCATTTCATGTAGCACAACGTTGTAAATCGAGCCCCCACGGTGATTTGTTAATGAAAAAGAATCAGGAATATTTGAATATTTGGCCAGGCACGAGGACGTCTGTATTTTCACCCTCGGGCCTTGCGGAACGTCAGCCCATAGGCTGCAAGTAAGAGAATTCTCAGATCATCCCACAGATGTGGCTTGTGGCCAAGCATGAGCCTCTTGGAGCTGCGCCCTATCAGGCGCGAGGTGATGGTCATGCAAATGAGATCTGATCGCAGCTTTCACACGGCCCTTCCGGTCTAGAGTTTGAAGTATCTCTTCTCCGAGGGCGGAACGTGGGTGGTCTTGACATGCTTTTTTGGATGTCGGTGACAGCTCTGGATTCAGCTACGAGGATTGAACTTAACGGACCAGTCAAGGTTCAACCTTGAAAGAGAGCACGTCAGTCGCCAAAGGCAAATCCACCACCCGTCCAGATCATGATGGTATACGATTTGGTATTTGACGCGAACCAGTTCCTGCGATCCAACGGTGATGTAAGGGAATTCTTATTTAGGCATGTTACAGACACGCACCCACGGCACCCCGCGTCCGACGCTGGAAAGGTCTGAAAGAAAAGCAGAAAGCAAGCGAGCACGAGAGAGAAGACTGGGATGAGTGAGACACAGCCAGAAAGGACACGCGGGGGAAACGTGAATGTGGGGGTTCATCTTTTAATATGTACCGACGATGCGGTGACGTTGGGGACGCCGCGCCAATGAGGAAACAGATGGTGACATAATATGTATATCCCTTGCGGCTTGCCCATTTGGTGACATGGTATTTGCTCAGAAAGTTCCAAGACGGTGAGACCCAGGCGCTTCCGCGGCTATGTATTACATACATCCATCTGTATCCAAGCTGGAAAAGTCTGCTTGATACCACCGGGCTCGTACGCGAGCGATGCTGACTTGCAGCTTGTTAGAAATTAAAATACTACTACCCGTGTCACCCAAAGAGGGCCATCACATCTCACAATAGGTATGCCACCCGTGCTGCAGATACCCAGCTTATGGTCGCTGTCAGTCGATACCTAGATGAAGCAATTGATCGCGAGAGAACACTTTTCGCGACGCCCGTCATTACCCACAGATAAGAGTCGAGTCACTCCACACTCAAGCCACTCGACGCAAACAATACTGGCTCCACACACAGAGACAGAGACAGAGAGAGAGAGAGAGAGAGAGAGAGAGAGAGAGAGAGAGAGGTGGTTGGTGCGTGCCGGCGGATTGTACGTATGTATGTAGTTCAAGTCATTGGCCCTAGACTCCCCTCGCTCTCGGCAGTCGGAACCGTCGCGTTATGGCGTCAAAGGGAAGGCGTCCAATCTTCGATATCTATTCTCCATTTCCGAATCTGTCATTGCCTAAGTACAGTAGGTACCTAATGACTGGCCGTGACTGTACCCTGTGTCAATACCAATTCCCTTGATTCCTCTCCTGCTCAACTCGACCTACAAACCACCAACTCACCAAGAAACCGCACCTTTTGCTCTTGGCCCATCTTGCCCATCTTGCTCATCCTCAGGCCTATCTCCGCCATCTCCCTCGTCGTCCCACCTCTTCCATTCCCGAACCCTGCATGACTCGGCAAGAACGAGCCATTACGTTACAGGTATTCACAGCCCTAACCGCATTCTGTCACAGCAGGCCAAAGGGTCTTTTCTATTTGGTAATGGCAGCGCATCTTGATGCGGCGACACTTGTCCAACCCGACCCCATTCATGCCATTGCCCACGAGATTGGGTAAAGCCCTCGGCGTAGACTGTACCGTCGCAGTACTTTGCTCCCAGGTCGGTCTGCTCGTGTCTGGAGTGCGTCTGGCAAGACAGTCCCACAGGGATGGAGGCTATCCCCAAGTCTCGTGCGCGTACCGCGAAACCTGGAGCCCTGTCAGAGCGACCGATGCGCGATACCTATGAGCCCGTCGCAGTTTTCCCCCGAGATCTTGTGTCTCTTATTACATTTTATATATTGTCATTCTCCCAGAGATAACGTCGGTTGCTTTATCAATTGCTCCATTCTAATTCATCCATCTGGGGCTGCTCGCTGCGTCTGAGCCTGGCAATTCTGGCTGCCGAAACCATGTCATCACCGCACATCGCCGGCCGCTGCTGACTCCCCGTGCCCAGATAGCATCATCGCCGTAGAAAAGCCCCCGCAACTCTGCTCATATACATACTACCTAGATGGGTAGTCGTACAGTCCTGACCAAACGTCTTGCCATCTAGCGGTAAAGAGAGTCTTTTCGGTTCCTTAGCACAAAAAATTCCAACAAACCCATGCGCTGATAGGACGCCAGACAAGCGCTTTATCATGAGATAGATGTCTTCGGTATTATTACATCGTGCTCCCAAACCAAAAAAAACCCGTGTTGTCATCAGAATCTTAAATCTGCGTCGACAACGTCGATCCCCGGAAGCGCCATCGAAACATTGTCTCTAGTAAGGAGGCCCTGTCTTAACTACTGGCCAGTCGGTTGTCCCTGAGTCGTCTTATTACCACTTGACGCACACTACTTACTTGCTTTGCACACGTGCGTTTTCGTTCCGGACCTCTGCCAACCTCACCTAATCTGTCCTTGTTCGTAGATGGCGCCCGACTCCAGAGCGCTCTTTGCTTCCCTTCCCCGATCCTGAATCCATATCTTATAGTTCAATTTTCAATACCCAATTCTTATTCCCATCCCCATCCGATCCACTACCATTTGTCACAGCGTGCTTCAATGACGAAGATAAGCCAAGCTTATCTGATCCTGACCTCCCTCGTCACCTAGAAGCCATCGCCTTCCTGACCTTGTAACACCCTGCGACGGTAGTCTTTACAGGTACCTATACGCAGCTTTTCGGCCGTCAGCCTTGATCTTATCGAGGAATTCAAAGGCACGGGCCGAGCTGGGGCTTTCCTGCATAATAGCCATCCAGCTCAAGTCTCCATCTCGTGCCAGCCGGGCGACATTTCACATCGGGGGATCCACTGCTTCTATTGCTTCCACTCCGGAGTTGTTCTTATCTCTCGGCAGCTCAGTCCGCCGTCGACCGACAGCTAGGAAACGCACAATAATAGCTCACCGGTCTGGGCCTCCCCCAACAGCCAACGACCTTATCTTAACATCCCTTCCTAGGCTTTTCAAGGTTCCTTATCAGCGTTCAATTGGAAACTCCCGCGTCGAGCTCACCAACTTGTCGCCTCCCTGGTTCGCAACGTCGCTATCGCCGCAGTGGACCCTGTCGCTTTCGCATGGCAGCACGGCCAGGCCAACAATCCATCAGTCCTGTTGACAGGCACCTATTACCATTACATCACCCCCCTATCTGGGCTCTACATACGGCCCGCGGCCTTGGCGCCTCATCGATCACTTACCGCGATCAGCCTGCCAGCACGATACCCCAGAAAGGCCAGGGGTATCTGGTGCTTGGGACGGCGTTTTATCTCTGAGCCATGTCCAATCCAAGTACCGTCCCCAGGACGGTTCCAATCAATATCGCTCCCAAACCCTCACGCGCCAACTTTGATGCCAACCATAGGCAGTTCAGTAGCAACAGCGCGTGTATGAGTAGCATGAACGGTAATGACTCGGCAGACTCGGACTCTGCCTCGAGCGCCACTTCTGAACCTTGTGATGCCTGTATACTTCGCAGGGTCAAATGTGTCGTCGGCGAAGACGAAGAAAACTGCATCTCGTGTCAAGCCAATGGCTTCGAGTGCTCTTTAAGTCAAAGCCGTCAACCCCGAAAACGGAAACTGGTGCGGGATTCGGGTGACGACAACCTTGGACACCGAGGGTGAGTGCTCACCGATCTTTCTCCTTCCCGTCGTGACCCCCAACCTTACGTTATCACCTCGCGGGATCCCAGACCTTAGTTGAAAATATCATCTGCTAACGCACCATTGGCCGCTCAGCTCGCCTGGCCGCCTTGATAATCGGAGGCTGCGACAGCACCCTCCAGGTAGTTTGTCAAGCACCACGGCCAGCGGCTCTTTGATTGAGGAGATGGCCAACATCGGAGGTCCAACTCTGCTGAAGCGCACGCTCGGCCTCCAGGGGGACCGGTTCAGCCAGTATATTGGCCCGACGACTGACTTCGAGCCTTCCCTCATCAACCTGTCGCCATTCGATCCGCAAGATGAGAGCCTGCTCGCTCGAGGGACCCTGCGCAAGGTCAGCGACGTCGACACTTTTTTGATGCTGCCCGATTACACCACGCCGGGTCATGAGCACGCATCGACAGATGTCGATGAGATCGAGGCCATCGTAGCCCCAAACGGACGGAAGCTGATTGACATCTACTTCGAAGTCGTCCACCCCGGATTTCCCATCATCCAGAAGAGCGTCTTCTATGAGAAGTATGAACGAAATGTTCACGAATTCTCGCCGCCCCTTTTAGCCGCCATCTATATCCTGGCCATCAATTGGTGGGACCACTCGGAAGACTTGTCCCAATGCCAGCGGCCCGATATCCGCGTGCTGGAGCGACTCATGCGCTCCTCGCTTGCCGATGCGATGTGGAGACCAAAGTTGTCCACGGTGCAGGCAGGTCTCCTTCTGTCACAACGGCCTGAAGGTGATCAATGGGCTCCTACTGCACAGCTGGTGGCCATTGCCCAGGAGCTCGGCCTCCATCTCGACTGTACGCATTGGAAAATTCCGCCTTGGGAGAAGGGCTTGAGGAAGAGGCTGGCGTGGGCCTTGTATATGCAGGACAAATGGGGAGCGCTGGTCCATGGGCGGCCGTCACATATATACAGCTCCAACTGGATCGTGCAGCCCTTGTCACCGAACGATTTCCCCGATGGCGATGGCGAAGATGCCGATGTTGAGTACAAGTTGGAGGTTGAGAGAGGTCGGACGTTGTTTATACAGATGGTGTACCTATCCCAGGTGCTCGCCGAGATTCTGGAAACGTTCTACACGCTGCGGGCCATGCAGGAAGTCACCAATGCCGGACCACAAGGGACGCATCTGGTGCTGAGTCTGGCGAAGCCTATCCAACTCAAGCTGAAGGAGTGGTACGCGTCTCTGAACACGACGATCCGGATGGACTCGTCCTTCCAGACGAACAACTACCTGTCGCACCGCCTCTCGCCCGTCGGGTACCTCCACCTCGCGTACTTCGCGACGGAGATCACCCTGCACCGCCGCATCATCCGGTCGCTGGCCGCCTCGGACGCGCAGGCCGTGGACCCGTACCTGCAGCACATCTGCCGGAGCGCCGCCAAGGCGCGCCTCATCTCGGCGATGGACTTTGTCAACCGGCTGACGCCGCAGCACCTGCGCTCGTTCTGGTACTTCGCGTCCAAAACCAACTTCGCGCTCATCGGCACGTTCGGGTCGCTGCTGTGGGTGACGTCGCCGGGCCGCGAGGAGGCCGAGTGGTACCGCCGGCGGCTGGGGGAGTACCGGTGGACGCTGAGCGTGAGCGGCAAGCAGCCTGGGGGCGGGGCGGAGGGAGGAGGGGCCTCGGCGAACCGGCTGACGGAGTTCGCGATGGGCATGCTGGACATCTCGACAGGGCTGCTGAAGAAGCTGCCCGAGAAACCGGAGCTCAGCCGCAACGGCAGTGCGGCGGAGTTTGACGTGGGACGCAGGTCCAGCTTGCTGGCCATGGGACTCGAGAGCATTCCCCGGGACCCGTATAGCGAGTTCGCGAGCGCGGATGTCAGCGGGGCACAGAGTCCTGGTAGTATGGACTTGGAAGAGGAGGATAGTGAGGATGAGGAGTTTGAGACGTTTGCGCCCATGTCGGGGATGGCGTCGATGAGAGACTGAGCTGGAGGATAGGAGAAGTGCGCTCGATGTTCTTTTTATCTTCCCGCGTCGTTCCCGTCATCGTTGGTGGCTATTGACGGAAAAAAAAGGGGGGGGAGCATGAGCGAACGAGACAGATGAGAAGTTATGAGGCAAGGTCACGCAATTGGCACGGCATCTCACGAAAACATCCCAACATGGTTTACCTACTCGCCCTACTACCACTATGGGCACTTGTGGTCATGGGATCTTTCTTCACATCTATGGGAGTTGGGCTTAGGTTTTTTTTTCCCAATCGTTGTTCCGCACCGCACATCTTTTTCCTCCTTTGCTTTGCTTTCCTGCTTTCGGTCTGGATACCCATGCCTAGAGAGTGTTTCTGGCGTCTTGTCTTGCCATGCCCTAGTCAGGTGCTTAGAGACTGCTGTTACTGCATGTCACACTGCATTTCATATCTTGCTGAGGATCAAGGTGTCATTTTTTATCTGCTTACCAAAAAAGGGTTGGTGTGTGGGAAAGGGCATTGAGGGAGAGTATGGGAAATTGCATGTAGCGATGGACTATGAATATAGCATGACGGACTGTTTTCTGCCAGAGTACGCTTCTCTCAGTGCTAGCCTATGGTATGTTTGGTGCGAATTGCTGTTTAGTAGCGTCTCTGCCTCTCACCTGTATACCTCTTGTGGTACTCTTGAGGGGCATACTGTACGACCCTCGTGTATCGTATGCCAACCATAGTGATGTATCAGGTCAACGAGGACTTCGAGCATCTTGGTTCCCGGCGATGTCTCTTTCAGCCACGAATCAGCCGGCACAGCCACGAACTGGCTGTGCAGCGCATTTACTGGGCGGGCGCACCAAAAACACCCGCTGGCCGACGCAGGGGCCGCTAACCTGCCACGGCTTACGCCCTTTCTAAGACATCCATGCAATTCATACACGTGCGATGCCTTGAAGTGAACTGTCAAGTAGACACCTCAGCTTGAACAGCGAGCAGGAAATGGAGGATTGGGGAGCCGGTAACGGCATGACGCCCCACCTGCTCGGGATTTGAGCGAGACGATGAGTAAGCAGAGGATGCACATCATTAACCATTACTTCGCTGTGCATACACGGTAGGTTGCTCGTATCTAGTTTCCATGTTCAGAGGCGAGATCGTCGTTAGAATCCTTCATACACGGGTGGGACCGGTATCGTCCGACCACGAGCAACCATCTGGTCGAGGTCGAACTGAACAGGCGTGAGAAACAGAGAAAGTCTGACCATCAGGTCATCAACATTGGCTTCCCGGCACAGATATCCCCGAGATGGCTTCCCAGAATGTGGAAAGACAAGCGGTCGAGCCTAGCTTGACCATGGCAAGAGACTCGGCCACCGCCTTCCATGCGCCGCCTGGTCCTGAAGTCACCGAGAAGCGGGAATTGGAACTCGAGCCGCCTCCCGATGGCGGTCTCCAGGCTTGGCTCCAGGTTCTGGCAGGTCATCTCGTTGGTGAGTCAAGAGCAAAACGACGGGCGTTGTTCTCATAACTGAACTGACACCTGTTGCGAAGTCATTAACACATGGGGCTACATGAACAGTAAGACCGATACACCCCAGAAATAACCGGTGTCGTGTACACCAAGTGACGCAGTGTCAACGACTGACTGACGATCCCCAGGCTACGGCATCTTCCAGCCATACTACGTCGAGGCCTTCGGCCGCACCGCCTCCGACATCTCCTGGGTGGGTAGCGTCGAGATCTTCCTCGTCTTCTTCGTCGGGACCTTCTCCGGCCGCGTCATGGACGCGGGCTACTTCCGGCCGTGCATCTTCGCCGGCATGTGCATGCTGGTCTTCGGCGTCTTCATGACCTCCCTCTCCTCGCGGTACTGGCACCTGCTGCTGGCCCAGGGCCTCTGCCAGGGTATCGGGAACGGCCTGCTGTTCTGCCCCATCATCGCGCTCGTCTCAACGTATTTCCGCGCGCGGCGCGCCCTGGCTATCTCGCTGCAGGCGTCGGGGGCTGCCACGGGTCAGTCTTTTTCTCCTCCAGAGAGGCAAACGTCTCGCCGATATCCCATCGAAATAGGGGCTGACGACTGAGTGACTGACTGACACCGGTACTGCGGAAAAACAGGCGGCATGGTCTTCCCCGCCATCGCGCAATCCCTGCTTCCGAGGCTGGGCTTCGGCTGGACGGTCCGGATCATGGGCTTCGTCATTCTCTTCAACAGCGCCGCCGCCTTCGCGCTCGCGCGCACCCGCGTGCCGCCGCGGAAGACCGGGGCGCCGTGGATCGAGTGGGCGGCGTTCCGGGAGGCGCCGTACGCGCTGTTCTCCCTGGGCACGTTCCTGACGCTATGGGGGACGTACTACGCGTACTACTATGGTGAGAACCCCCGCCCGTGTTGCCGCAAATCGGGAAAGCGAGGAGGAAGAGTTGACGATATGATGGATAGTTCGCCCTTATGCGCGCGATGTGCTGGGCGTGGACGAGTACACGTCCTTCAGCTACCTGCTCCTCTTAAACGGCATCGGCGTGCCCGCGCGCGTGATCCCGGCGCTGATAGCCGATCGCTACGTCGGTCCGGTCAACATCTTCATCCCCACCATTTTCTTCGCGGGCGTCCTGCTGTTCTGCTGGATCGCCGTGGACACGGTCCCGAGCATGTGGGCCTTCGTGGCGATATTCGGGTACTTTGGCGGCGGCGTGCAGGCGCTGTTCCCAGCGTCGCTCTCTAGCCTCACGTCGGACCTGAGCAAGATCGGGGTGCGCATCGGGATGGTCTTCTCCATCGTCAGTGTTGCGTCGTTGAGCGGCCCGCCGATCGCGGGGGCGTTGATCAGGGGTGGGAGCGGCCGTCCGGACTACTTGCAAGCCCAGGTATTTGGCGGGGTTGTGATGATCTGTGGGAGTCTGTTTGTTGCTGCGGCCCGTACTTCGAAGGTTGGATGGAAGCTCAGGGCACGGATGTGATTTGAGTTTTGTATTTCAGGCCAGGTGAATGTTATGTAAGTATATACAGTGAACCCATGAAAAGTGATATAAAACAGACCCAAAGCTTTCTAAGTGGCCACCTATCTCTTCTGCCCCAAAACCCGAAAATCCTGGCCCCCCAAGACACCATCGTCCGTCTGCAGGGCAGGTGTCATCCACTCTATGCCAGGCTCTTCTAGGCAGCATGATACGGCCTCCATACCCACTCCAGGCAGGGCAGATCACCCAATCAAGCTATCAACCGAGCACACATTCGAGCAAGCCGAAGCGGCCGGCTCCGCCGTGTTATTGTACGTCAGGTCGATCCACTGGATCTGCATCTCGGCCTCGCCCCCGGCCGCCATCACGCCGCTCCACTCGCCCCCGTCGCTCCAGGCGTTGAACAGCACCGTCAGCGGGCCCGTCGGCACCTGGAACGATATCCGTGCCGTCTCGGCGCCGTCGACGTACCAGGCGCTGGCGGCGGGCGTCCAGTCGTGCCGGTGCTCCTGCCACTGGGTCCAGGGCGTGGCCGCGTCCACCACGCGCGTCGCGGCGTCGACCACGTTGCCGGCGGCGTCGAGGCTGGGCTGGTTCGTGTACTGGATCTGGCTGGTGCCGGTCAGGGTGCGGATCTCCAGGTCGGCCTCCTGTACGGGGTCGCTGCCCAGGTAGGTGAACACTAGGTAGGGGAACAAGGGGGTCAGCAAATGATCTTGATATGGGTGGGACTTTTTTTTTTTTTTTTTTTTTTCGCGACCTGTAGGTGATCGGGAGCCACGAAGCGCGCAGGAGTATTGTCGCCTGTGGTCTCGGAATACCACATTCTCAAACCTCGCCCGCGCCGAGAACGGGGTGTAAGACTTACTCGATGTGCATGCGCCCGAATCGCCGCGCGTGCGGGCGAGCATCCGCATGGAGAGGTACTGGTACTGGCCCGAGACGGACTCGAACTCGGCAGTGGACTGGTAGTCGTCTTGACGCAGCGTGCGCATCACGAGATGGGTGTTGGACGCCGGGCTGTCGTCGGTGTCGGGCGCGAGGTAGATGTTATTGAAGGAGTTGACGCGATAGACCGGTCCTCCGGACGTGGCCCAGTTCTGGAGCATCACATGCTTTTAGTAAAGGTTCGGTGACTCATGGTATCTTATCCTCTCGGCGGAGATCTTGTACTGACCTGCATGCCCCAGGTATCCGTCCACTCGGCCGAAGAGAAGTAGGAGTTGGTCACGCCGGCCGCCGCATCGGCGTCCCGCCCGACTATGGGGTCCGGCACCGCGGCTCCCGATCTATCCCGAAAGTCAAAAAATTTGCGATGCGCGAAAAAGTCCGTCGAGGCATCCGTGGCCTTGTAGCAGTCGCAAGTATCTTGTCGTTCGCTGACAAGAGGGACTGATTGGACTGTGCCTGTGAGGGCTGCCAGTGATAGAGCCAAGCTGGTGATTTGACGAGCCATGATGAGCGTTATCGTGCGCATGAGAAATATTAAATCTTGATGCCACTTTGACTGCTTCTACAAAAATATGGAATCTATGAGTTCTTATATTCATCTACCTTCGGACGACAGCCTCGTCCCAGTAACCGGGTTACCATGCCACCAGTACACAGCCAACCCTTAATATCACCTGAGACGCGCCGAAAGAAGCAGGTCAAGTGTGGCCGAGTCCAATAAGGAAGGAAACGAAAAGGCGCATGGGTAAAAAGGAGTCGCGCTCGTGTAGTCCAACGAGGAAGACTTCCATTCACTCCACCAGACTATTGATGGTTTCCAGGCAGAAGCCATCGTGATCTGATGTCGAATGTTTGACGAAACTTCAAGCAAGGGTGCTTTCATAGCTGATTGCGCCCCTTCCTCTGTATCGGTCCCGAAGTGAATGCTTACATATCTTTTTGAAGCGAATTGCACAAGTGGTGGCGGGGTGTTTCACGTACTCCAAGCGTGTTGGCCTCTCGAATCCTTCGCGGGCGACGGACCGAGGTTGGGGGTTTGATCGCGGTACGCTACTTTGCTTAGACTGCGGTTGGTTCCGAGCTGCCCAGACCTGGGGCGACCTTAAATCTAAAGAGGTAACGTTTGTCTGGGACCACTCAATACCGGGTTCAGGCTCCAGGAAGCCAGTGGTTTGGTAAGCTCAATGTTACATGCAACAAAGGGAATGCGGGTGACCTGCTGTACCTAGCGCTACGATGCTGCAATCAAAACGGCCAACTCTACACGGGTAATTAGAGGGTAGAGGATGTCTAGTCCTGTGTTGCTATCATGATATGTCTCATCAAACTTGCTTGAAGACAGATGCTAGAATATATGCGTTCTGTGAAGTAATGGATCTCATCACACGATCTGGGATGTCTTTGCGCTGGCTATGGTGAAGGGCACATCGAGCGAACTCTACCATCGGGAAGATGCTGCCTTCATCCTGGTGATGTCGTAACCTGATATCATTCTCCGCCTGTAGTCAACTTGCACGGATGGCTGTGCGCAGGTTACCAGCTAGCAGACTGTGCTCGTGAAGTTCTTGGGAGGCTGAGTATATTGTGCTTGGCTTGGAAGTCGACGGGAACCTTACTTAGTCTTTCTAGGCACACTTAACTCCCGTCATCTCATCGTCTTACAAGAACTAGTGAAATCAAAGCCATTACATATGGCCAAGAGGTCATGTTCCTGTAATCCAGTGCTGAAATTCAACTCATTGAAAAACTCACATGCAGGCTCTGAGCTACTGTCAAGCGATCTTCTCGTCTTTTCGTCTCGGAGCACCCTTGTTGTAAGCTTTTCCCAGCATGATTGCATGATTTAAGTGGCAAGTCGAAAGCTACTACGAGTAAGCCGTATTCAAGGCAACGGTTCTTGCACCCAGGTAAGCTGCAAGAAAGTGGCTATGCAGGCGGCCTCTTCAGTGAATAAGGGCTACCAGCTCAGCATCGCATCGTATAACTTTACAAGCAAAAGATGTTATCGTATACCAAACCAACTTTATTCAGTGGAATTCAAATCTTCGTATGACCGGAAACAGTTGCTATCTCGAAGCAAGTCTAGTTTTACTTGTTCACTCAGTGTACCGGTATGCACCCCCGCGTCGCGCCTAGCATATGCTTGCTCAGTTAAAGCGTATATGCTTTACAGCGTCTAAATTTACACCTCGATACTCTCAGAAGTGACTGGAGTATGGGTTATGAACTGGTCTGACATGCCCGCTGAGAACTCTTCGACGCATGCGCCGCCAACGACCTTGTCCATTAAAGACTGCGACTTAGGTATTGACTCACAGCACCACCCAGTAATATCGTGAGTTGGTTACATCTTACGGGATCAAAAGGGTGGTCTCATGATCGTGATCTACCTGTAATTCCGTGCTGTCCGCTCGTATAAAAGCGTGTTGCCACTCGACAGGTCAGCCGGCCTGTTTGGGGGGATCAGACGAGAAGTGCATCTGTCTCAAACACAAGCAACAACACCATCGTGCCAAGACCCCATATTATCGATCGAGTTGATAGCCAGGTCATGCTGAACTTTCCTAGCGAAGTAGTTATTCCGATTTGAAATCGATATTTCGCTTACATCTCTGGAATGATACCGGTATGTAGGTATCGTATAAGCGACAGGCAGCTCTAATAATCGACGCGAAAGACTACGATACGGTGCATACGATAAATCTCACTCACTCACTCGCAAGTCCTATATCGCTGAGCGATAACGCAACAGCTTCCACGAAACTGCAGCTTCCCCTGGTGCTCGCCGCCGTCAGGCGGACATCTTGGCAAGCCTCGACGAATGAGGCGATAGCCAATCACGGTGAGTTTTCGGGGTATTCGCTGATAACGGCCTTGGGTAAAATCCGAACGTTCGCCGATGCTGCGCGCCCCTCTCTTCACCATGGCCACTTTTGGTTATCGTCGGTTTTGTTTCCCGGGTGTGCAGCATGCCGCTTTAGCAGACATCCGGCCTATGATGCATCAAGTGCACCTGCACCGCGGTCGTGGGCCATAATGTATGGCTCGGTGTCCATGCTCAGCCGGGATCGTTCATTACTTGGGTATGATCACTGTGCAGAGATACTAGCACTACTGTGCTCTGTTACCACCCATCCACAGACTATATTAGGAAAAGAAAAAAAAGAGACTTATTGGTCTGGTTTTATATTCAGATGATGAACAAAATTCTCTTCTTTACTGTTCAATGTGCATTCACGTGAACTAGTGGAATGCGCGGATACGTGCAAGCTAAAGCCAACTGCTAAACAGCACTCCCTATCAGAAGTTCAATATCTAGGGGAGCGGAATATTTTGACAAGCTAAGAAGCACCTCTATGCCCGGTCTAATACTTATATGACACTTTCACTGACTTTCATGATGGAATGAGCTCCAATGTTCTCGCATGATGGCAATGTTGACCCACTCATGACAACACGGTGGTTGTATCTACAGCACCCATGAACATAGCGACTGGCCCCTCGGTAGCTTATAGAGAGCCTCAAACTCCTCAGCAGTAAACCCTCGACCGATGACTTCCGTGCAGGTACCGTCCGCGCTCCAGTGGACTTTACCTTGGTACGCGTCAAGGCTCTCGATACCCTTCGGTAAGCTGACGCCGATCTTGATGGCGGCCAGTCTGGCCATGTTGTTCACGACCGGTATCATGTACTCCACGACGTTGGACTGGTGAAGCTCGTGAGCCCTCTGGAGGAAGATGGAGCGGACGCCGTCGGCGTCTTCACGCGGACACTCACAGTTCTGTACGTGCTGGACGATCGTGGAAGCGGGAAACCCTGTGGCAGGGTCAGTCTCAACAGCGCAGCCCCAAGCGAGATGCGCCGTGCTGGGTTCTGGTGTCATGGTGTGGCTTGTATTGGCAGCCCCGTGGACAGAGTATTTGGGAGGTCCATAGGTACTGCCCACAAACGGGAAGAGTGTTTATATACATAGACTTGTGTTCTCTGCGTCGCATGAAGCTCTACTCATGACGGGCAAAGTCACGATTGTACTGGTAAGTCATCGAAACATGAATGAGTGAGAGTTCGTGGTCGCTCTCGTGCATACCATTACTTTCCTTCGCCTTGTTACCAGCACGCAGCTCGCCGGTCAAATTGAAGTGCATCATGGTCAAATATGACTTTGCGCTATTGTCATTGAGCGCGTGACGAATATTCCGGGCTGTCCTGTGACTTTGTTGTAGTGACGGTACGAGTACTGTATCTGGCCGTGAATAACATGGGTCCTCACAGGAAATGCGTTCCATCAGTAAGTTGCAGACAGATACATTAGGTACTTATTAGGGTAGCCCTGCCAAGACGAAAAAGCAAGAGATAGGTACGTATTTCTATCTATAGACAATGCGGGGTTGATACAATGGTACCTGCGGCAATCAACGACTGCTTCCCCGTCTTCTTCCAACCTGTTATTAGACGATGACGGCTTAAACTGCCCAGTAAACTATCTCTAGTACTGCATATCAGCCACCACTCATAGCATTCGTGTTATCAGTGCCCAAGCCTAGTGCCTTGTCGCTCTTTGAACATGTTCCCCAACTCCTGCAGATCTATCAGCGTCTTGGTAGGATGCCATCAGTGGCCGCTTGCCATGCGTCAGTGTCGTGCGACTCGTCCCATCCTTATCACGAGATTGTCATCTACGCCGAAATGCGGAGGCCGTTATCGGGTTATTCACCTAGTGAAACCCAATCGTGCCCGATATATATCAATCTGAAGACCAGTCCAGTGTTGATACTGATGCTGATGTATTACCTATCTTGTGCCGAGAGCGTAGACCGTCGGCGCTCGTTGACCTGCCGGATGCTTTCATGTCTCTTGTGCCCGGCGACCAATCTAGCATTCGTTCCACTACTTAAGTCTCTGGCCTTACTTGCGTGACATGCACGATGGGTTTATCAATTCTCATCTGGCCGTCGCTGGCCGTCTTCGCTCTAGTCACCTTCCTCACGTTGAGCAAATCCCAGAAGGATGTCGTCCGTCAACGTTTCGGCCTCGTGCGCCGGCCATCCCGACCAAGCACGCCCAACCTCGAGAAACAGACAGCGTCCAAGCCGCTTGCCTCATCAGCTCAGGATCTAGCCGCAACATTGCCGCCATCTCAGCGGCATCAGCTAAAGAAGATGATCTCAACGATGCCCCCGCATCAGAGGGAAGTCATGGGCGACCTGTCGTTCGACCAGGCTCGATATGAGCGTTCCCTGCTCAGATTTGGAGAGGACTACCGCACCGCCGACCCATCCAAGTACTCATTCACAGGCTTCTCCGTGAGAGAGATCAAGGCACTTGGCGACTTCCCAGACTACTCGACCATCTCCGAGGTACCGATGCCCGAACCGTATCCCGAGTTCGATATCACCAAAGCAAAGCCCAGACCGTACCGGCCGTTTCGCTGGGCGTATCACCAAACCATGTGTAAGACTCTCACTTCTTCTCCTACCAACACTCCATAGGTGACTGACACCTCGCAGCATTGACGAAACTTGAAACAGATTGGTGGATAGAGCTGGAGTCCACCTACAAGCAGCGCATTGCCCAGCGCCAGGAACTCTACCGCCAGCATGGCAAGGCCGTGCTTCAATATCTGCCGGGCTCCGAGCTCGCCTGCAAGGAGCTGATGGAGATGGTCGTACAGTTCATCTGCGCCCGGTACCCCCAGTACTTTGTCCTCTCGCCGGACAAGCTGAGGCTGGAGAACAGGATCCTGGGCACCGTCACGATGATCCAGGAGAAGCACCCGCTGGTCGTGCTGCTGGACAACGTACCGGAGGACTTTGGCATCACGCTACGGGATCCCGAGACCGGCTATTACGCGTTTCGGGCCGGCGTGATCTGCTCGGCCCTGGGATGGAACGTCGACAGCAAGATTGGCATGAAACTGCACGAGATCCACCAGCCCATACCGGACTATAAAGAGAAGATGCAGTTTAGCATGGATCGGTAAATCAACTTTCCCCGTGTCCCCCCGCCCCTACGAAGACCAACGCCCGCTAACGAGCAGCAGGTTCTTCTCCAAAATGCCCGCTAGCAAGCCCATCCAACGCGGCTCATGGGGCCTCGAAGTAGACCAGCCGCTCTACATGCCCCCCGGCGACCCCCACGAGAGCTACCGGGAGCGCCAGGACGAGAGCCTCACCCGCTCGCGCCTGCACCTCCGCGTGGACTGGCAGACGCTGCGCCGCCTCCCCCTGTCCGGCGCCATCGTCTTCAACTTCAAGGCCCTCTTCACCCCCATTGCCGAGTTCAGGGACGAGCCGTACATCCCCAGCCTCATGCTCAAGGTGCTGAGGGAGGGCAAGGAGAACCTCATGAAGTACAAGAACACGTGGCACACAGAACACGTGGCGATCCCGGCACTAGAGGAGTACGAGAAGGAGCAGAAAGAAAGGGGCCTCGTAGAAGAAGACTGGGAACCAAAGACCTTGGAAGAGAGCCCCTGGTTCCCTGGCTGGGAGAAGAAATGGCATGCGCAGCAGGGATATTAATTCTGGTTTTGTTTCGTGTGAGGATATGTTGCATTTAGCGTTCGAAATGACATTTGTGTTTTAATATCACTAGATGACCAGAAAGCAGAATTGAAATGATGTTCAATGATACGTGATCTGCAGTGAAGTTTCTCGTAATCCAATATCGATTCTTAGAGCTTCAACCAGTGCTATCACTCTTATACCCATGAGATCTGAATTCTTGGGTGCCAAAAGTAGGTAGAGACCATTGATTCGTGGAGAGTGTATTTTTCAAGGGGGTTATCCAAATGGCCCGTGCATCTTGACATTGATTTTAACATGGAAGCAATAAATCGATTTGACTGAGCTGCGTTTGCACTGCCTTGGCCATTGAGAATGTTAAATACCATTGCGTATAATCGTGGGTATTAGCCCCTCGTAACGTATGTATGATAATATGTACAATGAGGGATTAACCAATGCACGGACCTCAATATCCAGTCGTCACGCCAGCATGTGGCGTTCTCGTGGAGGTGTCGTTGCTGGTGTTCGGAGCCTTTGGTGAACATATCACGTTCGCTGGATCGGGTCATGTGTTGATTTCCATCCCAATACGGATATTACTGTAGCATCGATGCATCAACTTCAAGTCATATAGTACTTCGGTCCCTCACCACCTTGAGGAACTGCCCAATTGATGTCCTGGTGAGGAGCTTTAATATCGCAAGTCTTGCAATGAATGCAGCTGCGACGACTGTCAGTATGTATGAAAGTGGTTTCCCGCATGTCTCTTAGAGCGGTCAGAATACTAGAGAACTTACTTCTGAGAGTTGATCTGGAACCGGACACCCAATGGCTTCGACTCGTCCTCTACATACTCGTATACTCCAGCTGGACAGAATCTATTTTCCAGACCCTTGTAAGCGGGCCATGTCTCCATGGCATGGGCATCCCAGTCCTTCACTTGCAAATGAACAGGTTGATCTTCTTCATGGTTAGTCCCCGTACGAGACACGCTCGTGAGGATGTCGAAAGTGATCTTCCCATCTGGTTTGGGATATTCGATCTTGGGGCATTTGTCGGCATGCTTGGTAGCGCCATGATCGGTGGTCTTATGCTTCAAAGTCCACGGCACGCGTCCTTTGAGAACGTACGCTTCCAGACCTGAGTATAGCACACCACCATAGACACCCAGAGGATTGTGAAACGATGGTCTCATATTCCGTACTTCTTTGAGCTCCTTCCATATGCTTGATTCCCGCAGGGACTTCTCGTAGTCGTATAGGAAAACCGAACCTTCGTCTCCTTTTGATAACGCATTCCATGAAGCCTCGGCAGCAAGCATACCCGACTTCATGGCGTTGTGAGTACCCTTGACCTTGGGAACGTTGACAAAGCCTGCCGAATCACCAATCAATGCACCACCTGGGAAGGCAACCTTGGGTATTGACTGGAAGCCACCTTCTACTAGCGCCCTGGCACCGTACGAGATGCACTTGCCGCCCTCCAGAACAGACCGATACAGCGGATGTTGTTTCAATTTCTGGAATTCGCCGTATGGGGATAACCACGGGTTCGTATAGTCAAGCGCGGTGACCAATCCAATGCTAACGAGGTTGTCGCCGAAGTGATATAGCCAGGCACCACCATAAGTGTCAGAAGGAAGCGGGTATCCCATAGAATGGACAACTTCTCCTTTCTGAAATTTCTCAGGTGGTATCTCCCAAACCTCTTTGACACCCAGTCCATAGGTTTGGGGTTGGCTATCGCTCCTCAGGTCGAATTTCTTGGTGACCTGCTTGGTGAGATTGCCGTGACAACCTTCGGCAAACATGGTGACGCGCGCATGAAACTCCATGCCTCTTTCAAAGCTGTCCTTCGGTTTCCCATCCCGCCCTATGCCCAGATCGTTGGTGGCTACGCCTTGGACAGAGCCATCAGGCTTGTAGAGTACTTCAGACGCAGCGAAACCGGGATATACTTCAACGCCAATCTCCTCCGCGCGTTCACCGAGCCACTTGGTGAACTGGTTCAAACTGACAATGTAATTGCCATGATTGTTCATCTGCGGTGGAGTCGGTATAGGAATCGCAGAGGATTTGGTGAGAAACCTCATCTTATCGCCTGCGGCCGGCGTGGCATGTTCAAAACGAGCCTCGTTGTTTTCATCTAGCCAGTTGGGAATGAGTTCGTTAATGGCATTGGGCTGGATGACAGCACCAGACAGTATGTGAGCGCCGATTTCGCCCGCTTTTTCGAGTAGAAGAACGCGGAAGTCTTCATTGCCGTTCTCGTTGGCCAGCTGCTTCAGGCGAATAGCGGCACTTAAGCCAGCAGGACCTGATCAGAATTAAGACGATATCAGCGCGCTGAACAAGCGTAGCTACTGCTGATGGTACATTAATTACCTCCTCCAATAATGCAAACATCGACCTCATCGCTTTCGCGTTCCACAGATTTGGGATCAAAGTCCTCATCTACGCTAGCGAATGATCTTGGACGGGTGGTGGTGAAGAGACGAACGGCAGGGCGAGGAAGAGGTGTGACAGATGCGGCGATACACGCAGTCAAGGGCTTTGTCGTAGACGCAAGAGAATACGAGGCTCTATAAGGTCGTCGGAGTATTTTCGCTCGGCCTGGTAGGAGGGCGGCTCGACGGGCGCAAGCCTGGATGGGGGCTGAGGTGGACATTGTTGCAGCGACTAGATGGTCTGTCCGTTGCAGTAAGCTACCTAGCACAACCACTGACCCTCAGTGGTGAGAACTATAGGTAAGTACGCAATATAGAGAGGAGCTCTAGCTACTGGAAGTGGACAATGGCGAGAGAGTATATCACCAAAGACCCGACGCGCCACCAGCATCTCCCAGCAGACAAACTTAGGTAAGGTACAGTATCGGAGTCAGCCTGGTCGGGTGTCCGGGACTGGGAGGATGAGAGGAACAATGCAGGTGATGACATCAAAATTCCTCTGCCGCGCTACCGCTTCTACCCGCAGGCATCAAGGCCAAAGGAACAGCTCGTGAAAATTGCCCGAGGTTGTGGTCGCGGTAACCTACCTAATTCATCTGATTGGACAATGGGGCTGGTCCTGGGCTGGTTGCGGGCACATCAGGCCTCTACACGCAGAAGCTGACTCTGTATCTCTGTTATCTGGGGGCACCTACAGCTCTATTAGAACTAGCTAAGTACCTAAGTAGTATGTATGCCTACATTGTAAGCCTATCAGAACTGGTCGATTAGGAAGCTGGAGCACCAAGGCTCGGCACCTGTCATGGCAGGTCCTCCAGCTGCACTCACTGGGCCCCGCTCATAAACTGCCCACAACTCTCAGGTCCGAGTCAGGTACGGCACCGTACCTACCTGGCACTGGCGGCCGCGACACCATCCATCTAGGTAAGTAGGTACTGCAGGTATGGAAGTACTTACTTGTCAACCTGCAAAACCTGCAAAACCTGCAAAGCACTACTCATTCCAACTGGAAGTCGATCTGACGACACTTGAATTCCAGTGCAAGCAGTGTCACGCTCGTGACTATCGTATCTTGCTCCCAAATATCGCTGAGCTGATACCACTTTGCCCACCATCACCTACGATCGACAGACCAAGGCATCATCTACTGCCAAGGGCGCTCTCCCTCCTCTCCCGTGCTCTGTCCCGTGATTGTCCCGTGATTGCTTGCATCTGCGCTGTTGGAATCGCCGTCACACACGGCAGTTGACGAGAATCTTTCGCGATATAGGAGATTTCCCTTGGCATTGATCATATGCGCATCGCCCTCCCAAACGCCAGAGCATGATGGAGACAGCGCGAACCCCAGCGATGCGCCGTTTGATGAGCGATGAGCCACCGCAGGGAGCCCTTTCTCGCAAGTCGTGACGAAGTCAATGAGCGATCAATCGGACTACATACATATCATGACAACGACCGACTCAGGGGGATCTCCCTGTCCAAGGACACTGGTTCTGCGGTCCAGGCTGCTGCAGGCATCAAATGCTCCACGAGTTTATCTTTAACCTTCAATTCAAAGTTCCAACTGGTGGCAGGGATGACAACCATACATCATCATCATAGGTACTACATATCTGCAGTGACTGCATCACAGCAATCTGAGAGCAAATCTACCTTCAGTCTGATCTTGTGCTGCTTCTTCTTTCCTTCTGATACATGGGCGCTCTGCCATCCGAATCGCAACCGATGCCTTTCTCTTCCTTTCGAATCGAGCCATCGTTTCAATCATTGCTCTCGAGTGGTCCCATCTGCTCGCAAAGCGGACCTTATTTTTGCACAGCCATCCATCAGTCTCCTGGAATGCAACCGGAAACGACGTTTCCTTCCAGAACACATCCCTACAGCTGACCATTGTGACATCTTTGACGCCCGTCGCTGAAACTGCCCGCTTGCTTGACCTTTTTTCTAAGGTGGTATTCTATTGCTTGGCCCGCACGTGATGTTCCCTTTGTACCCTGTTATGCTCTGTCGGAGGCTCGTTTGATCTCCCACGCAAGGCGTTTGAGCCTCCTGACGCCCAAAGATCCAGCGAAAAGAACCAGTGTGTATGTATGTACATCCCCACACCTTGGATCATCCATGATTGCTCACATATGCTTGGCATTATCTTCGCTCGCCTGTTCCACCGTTCAGCCGTTCCCAAGATCGTCTTGATTTCCTCAGCGCCTGCTCAAACCCGGGGTCTGCCGGGGCGTTTAGCCTTGGCATTTCCCCAACGCTGCTTGTATGATCTCCACGTCCGAGGATCTTACAGCTTCTCTCTTTTGTTCTGAGCCAACTCGGAAGCCAGCTCGAGCGTGTTTGGTCTGTGGGTCTCATCTCGCCATCCATCAACGAGATGAGTACTGATACAGTATAATCTCCATACCTGTCTTTCTGGACACCCTAATTCAATGTCACTCGACACCTTGGCATCACTGGTGCAGTCTGGGGCGGCATGCCTCATAAACGCCTCTGCGGTTTGAACATGCGAGACCTTCTAACACCGTGCCAATCAAGGAGGAGGCCCGCCAGGTTTGTTTATCAAGCTTCGATTTTGCCAATTCAAACATAAATATCTTGCTCCCCGTGCCGTTCTTGCCGTTTCTTCATCCTCTACAGCACGCCTCTTTCTTTCTCCATTGGGTATCCGGCATTCCTTGATTCATTCTGTTTCTCTTCTCAGAGGTATGTTGACTTCGCATGGGTCCAGTTGAGTATGGATAAACATTAAACATTAGCTAACAAGACCTCCTCAGCTGTGCTCATATACGTTCTTCACTGTATTCTATTGATACCCTTTTACCTCCATTCCTCGGATCATTTCATATCTTGCGTTTGGATTTCATTCCTTCCAACAGCCAAAATGAAGAACTACAACACTCTTTTCTTGGCCATGGCCTCGAGCGCCTCGATGGTTGCTGCTTTACCTGCGCCGAATGTTGAGGGAGGAGTTTCACACCCTCACTGGCCACGTACTTTCTGTAGGTGTCCCTCGAAAAGAAACACGAATATTGATACTAACATCTCATGCTCAGCTGTTGATTCCCACGATGTCAGGAGACTAAGGGAGAAGAGGCAAAGCAACGGCACCGCGGACGCGGGAGATGCTGCTGCAGGCGACGCCGCTGATGCCGGCAATGCGGATGATGGCAACAATGGCGGTGGCCTCGCCGATTTGCTCGGCGGCCTGTTCGGAGGTGCTGGTGCTGATGCCGGTGCCGATGCTGGTGCTGGCGATGCTCTAGGTGGTCTCGCTGGTCTTCTTGGAGGCGATGCCGGTGCCGATGCTGGTGCCGATGCTGGTGCCGATGCTGGTGCCGGCGGTGCCCTGGGTGGTCTTGCTGGTCTTCTTGGAGGCAATGCTGACGCGGGTGCCGATGCGGGTGCTGGTGGTCTGCAAGACATTTTGGTGAGTTTATCCACGTGTTTTTCAACAGGCGGTACAAAGAATTATTACTAATTTTGACCAGGGTGGCCTCCTGGGTGGTAACAATGCCGACGATGCTGCCAACGCCGACGATGCTGCCAACGCTGATGACGCCGCCAACGCTGATGATGCTGCCAACGCCGACGATGCTGCCAACGCTGATGACGCCGCCAACGCTGATGATGCTGCCAACGCCGACGATGCTGCCAATGCCGACGATGCTGAAGACGCCGCTGATGCCGGTAAGGCCGCTGATGCCGGTAAGGCCGCTGATGCCGGTAAGGCCGCTGATGCCGGTAAGGCCGCTGATGCCGCCGACGATGCCGCCGACGCTGAAGACGCTGCTGATGCCGGCAAGGCTGCTGATGCTGATGATGCCGCCAACGCTGATGACGCCGCCAACGCTGATGATGCTGCCAATGCCGACGATGCTGCCAACGCCGACGATGCTGCCAATGCCGACGATGCTGAAGACGCCGCTGATGCCGGTAAGGCCGCTGATGCCGCCGACGATGCCGCCGACGCTGAAGACGCTGCTGATGCCGGCAAGGCTGCTGATGCTGATGATGC